>APFE031052867.1:76519-97839 GCA_000404065.3 Pinus taeda
AAAATGTTAGCATCTTGCTTCTCCGTGGGAATGTACTCTAACAACATTCTAACAACATAATCTGCCTCAATACACAATCTCTGAGATGATGATATCGGATATCAATGTGCTTGGACCTATCATGAAAAACTAGATCTTCAGAGAGTTTTATATGACTCTGATTATCACAATAAATCACTATCGGATCCATCTGTTGACCAAAGAAACCAACTAGGATCTTCCTCATCCAGATAGCCTCACATGTTTCCTAACTCATAGCCATGTACTCTGCCTCTACCAAACTAAGTGCAACTGATATTTGTTTCTTGTTGTACCAAGGAATTGTCGCTGACCCAATAATGAAGATCCCTCCTGATGTGCTTTTTTGGATAGATGGACTCCCCGCCCAATCTGCATTGGTGAAGCCTTAAAGCTTCACTCCCTCTGTCTGTTTGTACCATAATTTGTACTGAGTATTGCCCCTGAGGTATCTCAATACATGTTTTGTCACCTTCCAATACAACTTGGTAGGCCTAACCATCACTTGACTCAGTTGGTTTACTTCATAGAATAAATTTGGTCATGTGTTCACCAAGTACATAAGTGAACCCACAAGCTACCTATAAATAGTAACTTCTACTACCTCTCCCAAGGTAGCATCCTCCTTCCTCTAGTTACCAACTAGAGGAGTCTCCATAGGCTTCCAACTCTCCAGGTGGAACCTCCTGAGTATCTCGTTGGCATACTTTCTTTGAGACACAAACAGCTCCCCATCACCCTGCCATACTTCCATGCCCATAAAGTAATGCATGAGCCCCCAGTCCTTCATCTCAAACTTTCTTGCAAGGTCCTTCTTGCAAGACTTGATCAGTTGATCATCACCTATCAGTTTGAGATCATCAACATAGAGTACAACGATCAACAGTTTACCTTCCACCACTATGTGGTATAGGTTCGCATTCGCTTCACTTTTCATGAAGCCCAACCCGATGAAGTAGTTATCTATCCTGGTGTAACAAGCATGAGGTGCTTTCTTCAGCCCATACAATGCTCTCTTGAGCCGGCACACATGTAACTCATGGTCAAAGGTTTCAAAAACTCTAGGCTACTCTATGTACACCTCCTCCACAATCATTCCATTAAGAAAGGTTGTCTTTACATCCATCTGATGTATCTTCCAACCCATCTGTTTTGATAGTGCCAATATAGATCTGATCAACGAGTACCTTGCAACAGGAGCAAAGGTTTCATCAGAGTCAATCCCCTCTACCTGTGAATATTCACGGGCCACAAATCTAGCCTTATGCTTCTCCACACTACCATTTGTAGCTTGCTTTACTTTGTAAATCCAACAAGAGCTCTTCACAACTTATCCTTCGGTCTCAGGACCACATCCCAAACACTGTTAAGAACTATGGAGTCATACTCCTCCACCATAGCATCAACTCAAATCGGTTGTTGCATTGCTTTCTCAAAGGAAGATGGCTCTGTCACAACACATCCACTCATAAGAGCCATGTATCTAGTGTACCTATCAGGTGACCTCATCTATATGTGTTAGGGTGTGGGTTCTCCCACATTCTCTCTAGCATCTGACAACAATCTATCTTCCTCTCCGGTGCGCTTTCTCCCATCTCTGGAAGACTCTACCTGAGTGGTGTCTTCACTCTCGGACCCTCTACATGTGGCTGCTCCACATCAATCTGAGGCTCCTCAACCGCATGTAGTTGAAGCTCCCTCTCAAGGGAAACTTGCATGGCCTTCTCCTCATCTAATATGACACCCCTGCGAACCATTGTCATCTTGTTGGTTGGAAATTACACCTGATAGTTGTGAGGTGTATCAGTGTACCCACAAATATCCCCAAATATGTTGTCAGCTCAAGCTTCTTCCATGCATCTTTGGCCACATGGCAATATATCAATGACCCAAAAATCTTGAAGTGACCAACATCTGGCCTCTTTCCGGAATAAGCCTCCTCTATTGTCTTCATCCCAAGTATCTTATATGGGCTACGGTTTTGAACATAAACTGATGTGTTGCATGCCTCAGCCCATAAGTGTAGTGGGAGACCTTGATCATTAAACATCGCCCTCGATGCCCCTACTATGGTTATGTTCTTCCTCTCGGCCACCCCATTCTACTAAGGGTTATAGGGTGTCGTCAACTCCTGTTTAATCCCTTTTGATGCACAAAAGTTCTTAAACGTGTTGGAGACATACTCACCATTGTTATCAATCCATAGAGATTTAACTTTCTTTCTCGACTCTTTCTCCACCAATGCTTTAAACCCACAAAACTTTTTGAAGGTTTGATCTTTTTTCTGCATAAAAAATATCCAATATTTTCGATAAAAGTCATCAAAAAATATAACATGATACATGTGTTTGGTCATGGATGTTGTCAAGAATGGTCCACACACATTTGAATGGACCCCCTCTAGAATAGCCTATGCTCAACTCTCTCTATCGTGAAAGAAAGACTTGGTGTATTTACCCAAAGTACACCCCTTGCATGTATCAACTTGCTCTAGTGTACGTTTGGACAAACCGATGGAGATATGTTGCATGATCTTCAAAGCCTCATGGTGCAAGTGGCCCAATCGCCTGTGCCACAAGTCACCAATGTCTCAACTTTGCACCATCTCTACTTTCATGCTCAAAGAAGCACAATCCTCTACCTTTAGCTTATAGAGATTCTTCACTCAAATCCCTATCTTCTTTACCTCACCCGTGGCTATGTGTTGAAGGAACAAATTTCCTTTCGAGAAGATCACATCATAGCCTCTATCCTCAAGAATGGAAATGGATACCAAGTTCTTCTTCAGCCCAGGCACATACATAACATTATTCAACATGAGTGGAGCCCCACCCTCCCTTTGAAAAGTAACTATTCCCAATCCAATAGCATTATACCTCTCGTCATCACCGATCTCAACATGCATATGGAGATCTTTCTCCTCCATGTCACTGAATAAATCCTTGTCACTATTCATGTGGAATGAAGCTCCATTATCTAAATACCATACACTTCCCATCATTGATTACACCATGCATGCAATGAGGAAAAATTCCAATTTGAATTGAGATGCCAAAGCCTCACCCGCCGCTCCTCCTGAGGACTTCTTGAGTGGACAATTTGTAGCAAAATGGCCCAACTCATAATAATGAAATCATTTCACTTTCGTCATGTCTTTCTTATTTCCTCCATGACAAGAATCCGATTTGGAATGGGAATCTTTCCCTTTCCCCTTCTTCACCCTAATCGCTAAGGCACAATTCTCTTCATCATCAGTCTTTGATGAAGAGCCCCGGTGTTCCTCCTGATCTCCTCTTGCATCAAATCCAACCATAGTCATTCCCAATTTTGAAGCTTCTCCTAACCATTGATAGAGTCCTGATAACTATGCCAACTCTTTGGGAGTCCTAGAAGAGAAAGACTCACCATATCATCCTCGACAACTCAAATTACAACACTTCTAAGTTCATAACGACATTGAGTGAACTTGGTCAAGTATTTTGGAATAGTCTTGCCTTTCTCCATTTTGGTTTTTCAAAGTTTGTCCTTTAGTTCCAATTTCCTTTGGTCACTAGTGTTCTGATACAAGTCCTTCAATTATTTCCACATAGCATACGGATTTTCCTTGCCATGCAAACTTGAGACAATGTGGTCTCGAACTCCCTCAAGGATTATCGGCTCACCTTCTCCACACACTTCTTCCATTCAGTAAGATTTTGTGCATCCGATGTTGTTGGCTTAGGAATGTCCTGATCAATGAATTCCTTCAAGCCATTATCCTCCAACACAACCTCCATTCTGTCTCTCCAAGCTATAAAATTTGAGTTTCCTTCCAAGGCATACTCGAGCCGCAAACTGTAGAACACCATCCTTGAAGTATGTATAGCAAATTTGAATTTCACCTATAACCCAAAACTCAAAACTTCTAAATATCCTCTAGTATATTGAATTCAGCTCTGATACCATGTAAAATTTCCTGTAGATTCACAAGCTCATGCAATTTACTAAAGCATGGGACAATAATCTAGTTCTAATTTCAACCAGTGGAAGCTAATAGATCGATGAAAACAATATGAACAAGAAGAAGAAAAATCAATGGCACATAACACAATACGTTTTCTTGGGGAAAGCCACAACTCAAAACCCCACCTATCTGTATTGCATTAAATCAGAAATATGAGTGAAGATACAAAGCTTTTTCTTACAAGAACAATTCCACACAAGTATTCTCAACTCTCTACCTCACAAGCCTGCTATTAGCCAACACTTAGCCAATTTCCACTTCCTGCCAAGCCCCTATTTCCTTGTGCAATTCCTAGGATGAATAGCTAGTATTTAAAGGGAATTCATGCTTCCAAAATTGTGCAATCAAAACATAGGTTTGTCTCTGATTCCATGCATGATATTTATAACTCAGTAAATCATACAACTGATAGTACAATATTCTTGACCTCTAGTCTCAATTGGGTCTTTCTCTAAACTGACATGCATGAGTTTCTCATGAGGGAATATTCAGTTAACTAGAGTAACACTTGTGGATGCACCAATGAACCAACTAACTATTAGTCCTCTATTAGTTCCACAAACAGTTAGAACTAATTTAACTGACCATAACTCAGTGAATTGAGTTAACCTAATTACAACTCAAATAAACTTATCCTGGAACCCTAAAATTTAGGGAGAACATATACAAGACTATAGAAAGACTTCCAACTTGAAATTCCTAATCTAATTAAGTTAATTAAACTTAATTAACTATTTACAAGTTGCTATGAGAAAAGAATTCAATTTTAATTCACAATTTAATTCAAGGACAAGTTAAACTGGAATTTCTTGTTGCCATTTCTCAACAAGATTGAGCTTGTAAGAATGTCCCTTTGCTATACATGTTTGTGAATTTAAGACCCAAACATCTGTCCTTGCTCCTTCCTTGCTCATTGCCCCATCAAAATTCATGTTCCAAAGGGCTTCACCCTCTTCATATTCCTTCCCAGTATCTAATTTCATCTGCTTTGTTTTGCTCAATTCAGTTTTCAAGTATGACACTTCCTCTTTTGTACATATGTCATTATATAGGATGAAGGAATCCATATCTGAATGCACAGAATACAGAGGATAATTATTTGTTTTTCTTTGTTGCTTACCATATATTTCATTAATGCTTCCCTATACAACCTTCTATGTTGACCAAAAACAGGAAATGTAGCATCTGTCATGCCCATTTGCAAGGTACCCTGTAAATTTTTCTCCCCATGATCTTGATAGCAACATTCCATATTTGGGAGGTATGTCTGCCACTACAATTTCCAATACCACACTCTTTGCTGGGATTTGATCCAGAGTCTCACATAAATCCTTGATGAGATCTAAGCATCTTACTTTGCTAGAATCAAAAGAATATAAATCTTTGTAACGTCTTGTTATATCTAATCCCAGCTTTTCCATAATGACTCTAGGCATAAGATTATGCGAAGCACTAGAATCAAGCATGGCATTGTGTAGAATGTAGTCATGGATGTTCAAACTAACATATAAGGGTGACGCACTACCATCCTGAGACATCCCTTCAACTTCGGGTCCAAACAATAATTTAGGTTGATCATCAATTAAGTTGATTGTGTATGTTCCCTCCCTTATCTTTAGTGCCTTCATGACTTGAGATCTATATGTGTTCTTATTAATTAATTATGTCAAAGGAATAGAAATTTTGACCTTAGCTAATTCATTTTCAATACTGAAAGATGTTTGAGGCTTATCAACTTCCTTTATACTTACATCCTGTTTTTGAGAAGTATCCCTTTGAGAATCATCCTTTGCCTGGCTGGTGCAAGGGGCGTCACTTTGAATATGCTTGGGAGGATTTCTTGCATTCTTATTACTTCTCAAATTGTATTGTTTGTGTACCTCCATGATAGCATTTTGGTATCCCTTTTTATAATATTCTAACTCTGCAGGGAAGATTTCCAGTTGTGATAACAAGAATAGATCTTGCTCTTCCTTAGTTAAGAAAATATTTTCAATTTCTCCTTCCACAAATAAATTTATCTGATTTTCTTCAAGGTCCTCAACTATCTTAGCTTCTTCATCTGCATAATTCTCTTGGAATGGAGGTCTAATTTGTTGTTAATCAGTTGGGCCTATTTTCTCTCTCTATTTAATTTGGGGTGGATTCTTCCTAAAATTAGGATTTCTAATTTGAGGACCTCCTTGAGTTTCTATTGGTGGAGCCCTATCAGTTAAACTTATCCTTTCCATCATTCATTCCATGGTTTTAACTAAGGTGTCTAAATTTGCATCTAATGAAGAAGAAGAAGGTTCTTCTTTGATCGTGACTCTTCTCTCAACCTTTAACCTTGCTCTCTTAGCCAATAAATTTGATTCCACACTAACAAGATTCCTTTGCATTTCCTCTAAGTTAGAAATATTTCTCTCCCTCATTTGACAAGACATATCTGCATCAAAACCATCTAGAAATTTGATCAGAGCTACACCTAGTGCAGGTTGTATTGTTGTTGGAATAGAATTGTAAATCTTATTGAACCTAGTGCAATAATCTTGAATTGTTTCACCAGGAGCTCTCTTTATACTCTCCTTTTCAGCCAAGATTTGAAGAGGATTCTTCTTTACTTCCCACCTTGTGAGAAAACTTCGATGAAATTGTGGTAGATCTACAATACTAGCTGTTGGCAATGCCCTGAACCATTTCTTAACTTCTCCTATCAAAATTTGTGCAAAGAGCCTCGTTTTCACATCATCTTCATCATTTTCTTGCAAATGTGAATAATGATTCATTATGTCTATGTGTTGTTGTGTTGTGATTGGCCCTATTCCATCAAATTGAGGTATTCGACTCTAATAATCCTATGGCATGGCATTAAGTTGTCTAGGAAAGACAAGGGGGGAATAACAAACTACCACGACTGGTAAATGGGAGGAAGATGAAATTTCAATTGAAGTGGATGATGAGGGTCGTAAGGAAAATGGGATTATGATCTGAGTTGGTATGGAGGTAGTAAAAACAGTAGATGAAATAGGGACATAGGAAATAAGAGAAACCACTGGAGGGGTTGGTGATGAGGCCAAAAAAATAGAAACAATTGATTGATCAATAAATGATTTCTGAGCAACTAGATTTAATTTAGTCACCAAATCTTCAATTTTATTGAATTTTTTTATAACATCTTCATCGGGATCTGAAATGAAAGGTTGATGTGTTGAGATATAAATTTTCAAAACATTTTCATCAAAAATTGTCTCAGGGACAAAAAAATTTGACTTGGTCTGGAAAAGACTATGCTAAAAAGGTAAGTCAAATTCAGTGTCCTCTATAGTTATCTAACTTTCAAGGAGAGAATTAACTCTAGGCAATGGATTATTGCTTGCTTGGCTCTCAGTGAAACTCTTCTTCCTAATAAGTTTCTCACGATTATTTACAATTTTAGGTGGGTTAGGATCTAGATGGGATCTAGTGTAGATCTTTCTAGGAGCTAGATCTTTGATAGACTGTTTACAGATGGATGTATGTACACAATCTGAATGGAAAAATAGCCTTAATAACATTTATTTCATAGTTACACACTAGAAACAACTTTGAGCTTTGAAAAGAGTATTTACCATGGACATAATATAGCTTGTATCAGGTTTTGTCCCCAGTATGGTCGCCCAAATGTTATCACTCTTGAATTTCCCTAGGCTATCAAGACTTATCTAGGTGGCTCCAGACACATGTAGAAGTCCCAGAGGACTCAAAAGGGGTCAAAATTCAAAGTTGTCATATTGCTCCTAAACTAGCACTAGGTCGAAGTGCTCGTCGCCCTAATTCCAACAGTGTGAACAACACTCAAATCCGAGCTCGTATGAGGGAGAACGAGCCAGTCAAAGTTTTGGTCAAAATTAGGCAGTGGGCCAGGTTTAAGTGTCCTACAAATTCACCGTCAACTGACGTGGGAATCTAGCTCCCGAAAGTGGGCAAATTTGTTAGATACTTAATTTGTCTAATAACCCTTAAATTAGACAAACTATATATATATAGATAAATATAATATAAATAAGATAATCTATATATATAATATAAGAAAGAGAAAGATATAGATATAGATATTATGGGGTGGCGAGCCACCAACCTGCCATCCCCCCAATGACCAACATATATTATAAAAATACAAATTTTTAAATATGGGCGACGAGCCATGACCCCCACCGGCCCCAAATGTCACAATCAAAATTAATATAGTTCGACAGCCATGACCCTGCCGGACCACCAACCACCCAGCCCACAATACATTGCATATATCATATATGGGGTGGGCAGGCCACCTCTGGTGGACCCGGCCCATGCCCCCATCCCCATGCCACTTTTAATATATATGGAGGCCAGAAGGTATTGAACCTACACCATCCATGTGGGTCAGCCCGCCACCATGCGGCCACCCCTTTTAACACCTCCATTTAAATAGCATGTCAAACCATACAACGCGCCATACACACTCTGGCATTTAATACAACCAACCTCAAACAAACTGCACCTACTTTTGATGAAAAAAATAACTGTTTCATGTATTTTTGGCGGAGGGGGGATTTGATCCCACAACGTCCCTACCTTGATGCCTCTGCCTTAACCAACAGGCCACAACGGCTTCTTTGGAAACTCTGCCCACAAACTTTATTATAAACCCACATTTCCGCAGTATGCCTCAAGGATGGAGGCAGAACGTGACATAGAGTTTGAGGTGATTTTTTAAATTAATTTTTGCAAGTGGAACTATGAGCCTGGAAAAGAAGCAAGTAGAACCATGATTGAGCCAAATTTTCAGGAGCGCAAAATTTTTCCAGTGTCCAAATTGGACAAAATTTATGTCGATCCTACCCCTCTCAACAACACAAACGTAATGGCGTAGACAGAATTTTGATTTGAGTAGAAGATCTTTAGATGACCCAAAAGAGGAAATCTTTCAAGAATCTAGGGGGAATCTAAAGGATTCCTATAGCCCCAGCTTTTCACTTTCTCATAATTCAGAAATTTGACAGTCTATTTTACACTATTCGACGTCATGAATCTGATGGTGCAATCAGATTATTCCATTTTTTAGCCACTTTTCAAAGTGGAGTGCATGTGTCAGCATTCAATGTGCGAGCAGTGATTTCCATAAGATTCAATGCCGTGAGATTAACGGTGTAGCCAGATTCAACAGTTATCATATTCTTCTTCAGATAACTCCTTGATGTGAGGTATATGCAATGTGATCATGTACTTCTTTATCTCTTTTCTTGAGATGCATTTTGCTGTATAGATCCCTGTTTGATGTTTGATGTCGGATCTTGTTTTGTTCTAGATGTGAGATGTACTTATTGTCATGTTTTGATTCAGATCCCTTTGTCGTCATGTTGACAGGATACTCATTTTTTTTCCATCTATGTTTGAATTGAGATCCCTTTGATGCCATGTTGGTGGGATGCTCATTATTAACATGTGTGAAATTATGTCATGCTGATAGGAATTCTTTTTTGAATGAGAGTTCCTGTAGTGGACCATCTCTTGGAGCCACTCCTGCGTGAGAGCATATTCCTTGTATGATAGAGAAAATGCATGCATGTACATCATCACTCTTTCCATCACTTAATGTAGCGACCTACACCATCTTGAAACTGGGGCCCGGAGATGTAGTCCCCCTGGATGAACTCCGTTATCAACATCTTGTGTTTTATGTTGCTGATTCTTTTCGTGTTCCTTCTTCTTTACATCATGCATATATGTTCCTTTATGCTATTTTAAATGCAATTCTAATCACATCACAAAATCAAAAGATCCTGGTTAAATCCAAGAGTTGAGTCAACTCGGATCAAGTTTGGTATCAGAGCAGTCATTGCATGGATGTGAATTGCGAGCATGAAAGATGGAACGTGCAATGATGGAGGATGACAAAGCGATGTATGAGACCATGCTTAGAATTTCCCAAAAAGTGGAAATAATGTATGAAGTTCTACAAAAAGAGAAAGAGGAAAAGGAGAAATTGCAGCTTCAATTGCGAGCCACAGAAGAGGCCCTGGAAGAACTGAAGCACAACAACCAGAATCTTCAAACATAGAACATTGAATTGAAGATGCTTCTGCATGAAGAGAAAGAGGAGAAACATAGTTTTCTACGACAACTGCAAGCTAAGGACGAGGCCTTGGAAAAGTTGCAGCGTGACCCATGTGAGGTAAAAAGTAATTCTATAAATTCATGTATGTTTCTTGATGATGATTTCGCTATTTTTGAGAATCATACCACAAGAGTTGGCTCCAAAATATTGCAGAAAATGAGGTATGAAGGAAAAGGCTTAGGAATTAATGGCCAAGGCATTGTCAACCCCATCAAAGTAGAGGAATTACCCCATCAAGTACGACTTGGGTATGTCAGAAAGGAAGTTGGGGAATGCGTCAGGACAGCTAGTGAACCACCAACAATAGACGATGAGAGACCCTCATCAGTTATTTCCAACTCGACAATGGAGGTAAAATATGTTGATTTCATTTCAGTTTCATCTTCACATAGTATGATTTCTTATGGATATTTAGAGATCCCAATTACAGGGACAAACATGAGGCTCCTTACCAAGATGAGGTACAAGGAGGTAAAAGAACTTCGTGTTAATAACCAAGGCATAACTCAAACATTGGAGGCTGTGCAGAGACCTCGATTTGCAGGCTTGGTGAAGGAGAATGCTTGAAGGTGTCAGATTCTTCCGAGTCATCGTCGAAATTGTCGAGGAAAGAGAATGATGGGAACACATCACCATCATCCCATGATAGTGCCCATTGCAGGGAAGGAGATGAGGCAAGCTCTCATCGCCATAATGACACGAGAAACAGCAATGAAAGGTATAACCACTCTATATATTTGAATGTTCATTTTGATTACAATCATGTTGTTAATGATGGACATAAATCAAGGCATCAAAAAACATGTACTTTTGTGGATTACATAACCATACATTTGTTGAGTGCTATAAAAGAATAGCAGCACACAAAAGGAGGTGGCATGAAAGACCCTCTCAACAGCAGGTAAAGGAACATGTTAAGTATATCTGGAGGAAGAAGATGTACTGCAGTGATTGCAACATAGGTGGCCATCAAAGAGCCACTTGTTGGAGGCTCCATCCAGAGCAGCGCCTTAAAGACAAAGTTTCGGTGCATGAACCAGATGAAATGGTTGTTTGACCATTGAATGCACCACAAGGAAATGACCCATTCACATTGAGAAGTGAGAAATGGTTCTTCTAGACATGATAGAATGTCATGATCTTATTTTTTTCCAATGATGTGTTTCATTTTAAAATGTAAAAGTGATGATGTGTTTTCCATCACTTGTTAAGCAACAAGGATGTCTGGTCTTACTTTGTGTTGCATTTTACACTCTGAAAGTGATGTTTTGTTTCCATCACCTGTCAAAACAAAAATAGTTTTTTGCCTTATTTTTGTAAATCATGTGTTGCAGTGATGATGTGTTTTCCATCACTTGTTGAAGCAACAACGATATGTTGGCCTTATTTTTGGTAGCTGGGGTATTGTTTCCATTTTGATGTAAACTTGACCACCAATTATGTGTTATAAAATTGTGGAAAGTATGGAATGCTTGGGTCATTAGTTGGTCATGTAAGTCAAGCATGTAATTTGCAAAAAACAATGTACTACAGGTTTGCAGAGGTGGCAAGTGTCGGCTTATCGCTTATGGCTTCGAAGGACAAAGGTGAAGGAGAAGGAATGGTGACTTATCATATACTTGTAATTGCAGACAAGGTATAGAGAAGTTGTAGATTATTTTTCATGCTTTTGAAGGACCAAAATCTCCTCAGTGGGGAGGATTCATCCAAGTGGCTCCAGAAACATGCAGAAGTCCCAAAGGACTCAAAAGGGGTCAAAATTCAAAGTGGTCATATTTCTCCCAAACCAACACCAAATCGAAGTGCTCATCACCCTGATTCCAACAGTGTGAATGACACCCAAATCCGAGCTTGTATGAGGGAGAATGATCCAGTCAAATTTTTGGTCAAATTTGGGTAGTGGGCCAGGTTTAGGTGTCCTATAAATTCACCGTCAACTGACGTGGGAACCTCGCTCCCAAAATCGGGCGAATTTGTTGGATACTTAATTTATCTAATATCCTTTATATTAGACAAAATAGAAAAAACACCTCTATTTTATAAATAAAAAAATATCTATATAGTTTATCGGGTGGCAGGCCACCAACCCCGCCACCCCCCCAATGACCAACATATATTATAAAAAAACAAATTTTTAAATATGGCCAATGGGCCATGACCCCCACTGGCCCCAACTGTCATAATCAAAATTAAGATAGTCTGACGGTCATGACCCCACCGGACCTCCAACTACCTAACCCACAATATGCTACATATATCATATATGGGGTGGGCGGGCCACCTCTGGTGGACCCAGCCCATGCCCCCATATCCATGCCACTTTTAATATATACGGAGGTCGACAGGTATCGAACCCGCACCAGCCACATGGGTTAGCCCACCACCATGTGGCGGGCTCATTTAACACCTCCATTTAAATGGCATGTCAAACCATACAACACACCATACACACTCCACCATTTAATACAACCAACCTCAAACAAAACACGCCTATTTTTAATTAAAATAAAATTGTTGCATGTATTTTTGGCAAAGGCAGGATTTGATCCCCCGACCTCCCTACCTTGATGCCTTCACCTTAATCAACAGGCCACAATGGCTTCTTTGGAAACTCTGCCCACAAACTTTATTATAAACCCACATTTCTGCAGTGTGTCTAGAGGATGGAGGCAGAACACGGCACAAAGTTCGAGGTGATTTTTTTAATTAATTTTTTCATGTGGAACCATGAGCCTGGAAAAGAGGCAGGCGAAACCATGATTGAGCCAAATTTTCAGGAGGGCAAAATTTTTCTAGTGTCCAAATTGGATAAAATTTATGTTGATCCTACACTCTCAGTGACACGAACTTGATGGCGCAGATAGAATTTTGATCTGAGCAGTGAATCTTCAGATGACCCGGAGGAGGGAATCTTTGAGGAGTCTAGGGGGAATCTAAAAGATTCCTGTAGCCCCAGATTTTCAATTTCTCAAAATTCAGAAATTTAACAGTCAATTTTACACTATTGGACGCCATGAATCTGATGGTGCAATCAGATTTCTCATTTGCTCATTCCATTTTCAGCCCCTTTTCAAAGTGTAGTGTAGGTATCAACATTCAATGTGCATGTAGTCATTTCCATGAGATTTGACGCCATGAGATTGATGGTGTAGGCAGATTCAATAGTTATCATCCTCTTCTTTAGATAACTCCTTGATGTGAGGTATATGTAGTGTGATCATGTACTTCTTTGTCTCTTTGCTTGAGATGTATTGTGCTATATAGATCCATGTTTGATGTTTGATGTTTGATGTGGGATCTTGTTTTTTTCTTGACGTGAGATGTACTTATTTTCATGTTTTGATTGAGATCCCTTTGTCATCATGTTGACGGGATACTCATGTTGTCACCATGTATGTTTGAATTGAGATCCCTTTGATGCCATGTTGGCGAGATGCTCATTATTAACATGCATGAAATTATGTCATGTTGATAGGAGTCCTTTTTTGAATGAGAGTTCCTGCAGTGGAACATCTCTTGGAGCCACTCCTACATGAGGGCATATTCCTTATATGAAATAGAAAACGCGTGCATGTACATCATCACTCTTTCCAGCACTTAATGCAGTTGCCTACACCATCTTTACACTGGGGTCTAGAGACGTAGTCCCTTCTAGATGAAGTCTGTTATCAACGTCTTGTGTTTTATGTTGCTGATTCTTCTCATGTTCCTTCTTCTTTACAACATGCATATATGTTCATTTATGTTATTTTAAATGCAATTCTAATCACATCATGAAAGCAAAAGATCTTGGTTAAATCTAGGAGCTGAGTCAACTCGGATTAGAGACAAACCCAGAGGTAACCAAAAAACCACTTGCAAAGTTGGGATCTAGCCCATCCAAGTTCATAGAGGGATCTCTCCATCTGATTTAAATTCTTTCTTAAGGTATTAGGCTAGTTATTGAGTTCTGAGGTTGGTTTTTTCAAAGATTTGGTTGAACATTGCAGGGAAAGACCATTGGGCATGGAGTCATGAGTCTTAGGGTGATCAAATACAAAAATAGCAGACCAACTATGACATGGAAGGATAGGAAAACTTTTGGATCTTTTAAAGTATTTGTGGAGTGTCTCGGATGAAAATGATTTAAGTTCAATTAAATATAGAGCATGCTAAGATGAATTCTATACTTAACATTAGATTGAAAACATTAATATCGTTTACAAGCCATAGCAGAGTACATTTAAGAAATTTCAGCCCTTAATCTTCTTGAAACAATAGAGACAGAAGACATATGGAAAACTGAGAAAATAATAATTTCACATGAGAAAGTACATCACCAAATAGTTTGACACGGGAATCGTGGAACAAAACTTCTTTGTATTATTGCAAATTGATCACTTCAGTACAGCACAGATTACATCAAAATGTGGTTGCTTTCTTCATACAAGTTCCAACATTTTCTAAGTTCTTTTACTAAGTAAATATAGAAATCTTTTACACCTTAGATCGGACTTCAAAAATAATATATATTTACAAAATAATATATGTTAAAGACACAGATATTTCAGATATAGAGGAAGAAAATAAGGAAAGTCTGGTAAAAATTTGTTGTGATATTGAGGCTTTGAACGAATTTGGTGCTGACCCTGGCTATTTTGCTGCAAATGTTGTTCCTCTACTACTGAAATATCATGGATCCAGTTATGCTTTACTCAATCAAATCTAGCAATTGGTCCCACCTTTCTTCACTTGGGATGGAAACGTTTACCATGTTTCTGAACCTTTCATCCACTTCGGTGTAAATGTCAAAAGTTGGCTTGCTGAAAAAAAGGTGGTGAATCTCATGTTGAATATTCAAGTCAAACTATAGGCCTTCTATAAATTATTCTCCACTAATAACTCCCTTGGCCTTTACAAACTTTGAAGCATCAATAGCTATGTTATACAGTTGCTCCTAGAAGTTTTCTAATGGAATCAATTTTCCATTAGAATTACTCAGAGTAGGTAGACCATTTTCCTATAGTAGTGTGAAATTTTTGTTGAATCTTTTGACCTGCAACTCAAGGTCTTTACATTTATTCTCCAGATATATCATCAAATTATTTTTGGTTAAAATTATCTTAACCTCCATGACTGTTGTTAACCTGTCTGGAATTTCGAGGTCCTCTAATTCATTCTTGTTCTTGGAGTGTAACAACCTTATAATCTTTTGTGCCTCTTCTGGTCTGTGCTCAAATTTTTATTTAGTATTTTGTATTGTTGTATTAACTTTTTGCATGAGTTCCTCTTACTCAAAATTGATTTGAATTGATGGCCACTTATCTATTATATTAGCATTTATATTCTTCCAAATGTTATTTTTAGCCTCTGCCAACATCTGAATGACATAAGATTGGTCCTCATATTTTTGAATTTGTTGAATGAGTTTGCAGTTCTTCTACATTTCTATCAAATATGCAATATCAGTTTTAATTTTATTCTCCTCCATATGAGTCAATGTTGCTGATAACTTCTCTTTCTCTGCTTGAACTAATGATAATCCTTCCAAAGCTTTAGCAAGCTCTTCTGTAGAATCTAAAGATGTTTCCTTTGCTGAAGTTTCTACTGATGTACCTATGCCTGATGTAGATGTCCCTGCTGCTTCCCACTATTGTTTTTATCTTAAAATGGTTTCCATTCCTTATTCTATCTTTTGTATTTGTGCATTCTTCTCAACAACTATCATAAATAATTTTTCCTTTTCTATTTCTATGTTAGAAACTTCTTTAGCTTCAGGATGTTATGTGGATGGTAGCTTTACTTGTTTTCTTAATGCTTGAATATCTACCTCTTTACTCTTTATAATTTCTTATGTTGCCTTGCTATCAACAGGGTCATGTCCTACCTTTATTATCAAATCTTCTAGAGATTTGATTATGTTGTCTTTAGAAAATGAGGACATCTTCTCAAAATTTAACTGATAATGTATGTTGTGAAAGAATGACTGTAATTTGGAAATAATCATGGTAGAATTGGTAATTGTTGAAAGGATCAACTCCCTTATTTGCTCGTGTAAATCGATTTGATCAATTTCATGTATCTTCTTTGTATCAATTGAGAAAATGGAGGCTTTTTAGTTTTCATCATTCTTGGGAGCTAGAACTAAAGGTTCCATGAAGGCCATTTTGAACTATCCTTTCTCTATGTCGAATGAAGAGAGCAATCTATGTTCTATTTTTGTTGTATTCTTCCAAAATGATGAGTAATTTTGAAGCCTTTAAAGCTTCATTTTTCAATGTTATCTCCCTATACCTTGAAAATATACTCTGCTGAGTTGAACTAGAAGATATTGGAGACTAAACCATTATTTCTATAGTAGTTGACTGAATTGTTTCCTTTACTTTAGGAAAAGGATTGACAGAAGTTCTTGTCAAAACTATTGTGGCCTGATACAATGTATCTCTTTCTTCTAGAGATTCATCTTAGATAGTAATCACTGGAGGATCAACTTGAGGGTTTGATTTTTCAGTCTTTGGGTCCTTTTCTCTTTTAAAAACAATAAATTATGCACCTTGTGTTTCAGAGTCAATAGGGGACATGTCCTCTTTCCCCATTTTGACCTCCTTCTCCTTAGGAATAGGAGTCTGCATGGATTACTGACTAACCAGTTGTTCTTCAGCTTCTTGTAAAGTGTGCTCTATCCATTCCTCCTTGTTATCATATTGTTCAATTTCAGGCCTTGGTTTATGTACATAGGAAGTACTCTTTTTGTTCCAATTTGGGTTTTGAAATATTACCTAGAGGATCATAGGACCAAGAGAAATTGGTCTTGAACTTCATTTGACTTAAAATAGCTTCCACCTCCTTTGCTACAGCTCTAGTGTTTATAATATAAGGACCTATACTAGCCTTTAGCTTGAATTATGCTTTCTTTTTGTAGGATACAAAGTGCAGCTCATCCATATTTAGCATTTGTCTTGTGTATTATAATGCAAATATTCTGACTAGTACAAACACTAGTAACCTATATGGAGGTAACTCTTATCCATATATTCTAATTTCAGTGTAATTTTGGTATAAATACTAGTCAACAACTTTGGATTGCTCTGACAAGAGCAATATCTTCTTTATCTCTAGTGAAATCCTCGGGATCAGATCACTACTAAGCAAACATAATGAGGTATGTAGAAATTTATCAAAAAAATCAGTGTAAGTATACTCTTTTGAGTTATTTCTAGCCAAGGAAGTCTAGTGAATCACTGAAAAAGGATTTCCCTCATTATTTGTCTTCTGTAAAGGAAATTTTAACTTGTATGACTCATGAAATAACATAAGGTAAACCAAAGCTGACTGATATTTAAAAACACCTTCTGCGTTGAAATTTACAAATTGATCATGCATTGAATTGGACAAAATTTGATTGTAATTGAAATGAATGGATGGTTGTTTTCCAACTACAAAATTTGACAAAAGTCCTAGAACTATTTCATCTACCCACTGATCATTATGATACCCAAGCAGTCGGGTTACCATAGAAATTACTTGTTTGGACATTTCTGGGATGATTGAGACTGGATATGAGGGATTGGTCCAAGGTAATTCAACATTTTCTAGAAGGAAACACTCAAAGATCTGAGATCTCTAAGGGAAAGTTAGTTTTTTATATAATTCCATCAAGACATTGGTTGAGAAAGAATAATGGGTAACTTGGTATTCAAGTTGTAGGGCCTAGTAGACACTTTCAAGGGAAATGAAGAGAATGACTTCATTATTGTGGTAAATAACAACTTTTTGGCTTGGCAAGTATCAGAGATGGTACCAAACAGAAAATTCAAGGAAAAAGTGAATTTGAGGGGAAAAAAAACTGAGGGACAAGGGATTCCCAAATGCTAAGATCATCACTTTTTTCCATGAATTTTTGTTTTTCCCAGTTATAAAGTTTGTACAGGTCAAATTCACACTTGGTCTCGGTGATTTTATATTGGGTTTCGATAAGAGGGGATTTGTCAAAATTAGGGACAGGGAGAATCATGGGATTTCGTTCAGTAACTTTGCCATTTCCTTTGTGTGTCGACATTGTGGAAATCCAATAATAGGCTGGCGGAAGAACAAATATAATAAGCACTTGACAAACAAAATTCTAAAGGAGCAATGGTTACCCGGGTGGAAAATTGTCGAATTTGTGGAGGAAAAATTGCTATTGAAGGCTGATAGTTGGTGACAGCTTGATCTTTGACCTATAGGATCAATAGTGTGCTGAAAGGAATGAATTGTTGGCCACCAAGGGTTTTTTATAACAGTTTCAATGGTTGTGTAATGGAAATATTAATGTTTATGGAGAGGGAGAGATTTATTGATAAAATGGATAAATAGCGAGAAATTTCATGAAATAACATTCAATATGGAATTGGAGGCAAGTATTTGAATGTTGAATGGCTATCTGATATGGATAGGGTGACGTCATATGATAGATGGTGAGGTCAAAGTGGCAGATGGAAAGACAGGTGGCAAGAGATGAGCAATGGAGGTAACTGTCAGACCAAGCAGTAACTCCTCAAAACAAATCAATTCGTATATTATTCCTTCAGGTTGGTCTTTATTATATACATGAGGGAGAGACTGTTCACTTCATCTCCCAATGGCTGTTCATATTGCTTATTATTTATTTAAATTAATTACATTCACCCAATCCTGATGATTAGGTGTCAACATTCCCCCCTTAATCTAAAGGGATGTTGGTAAGTCCAAGCATCATTCTGAATCGTTCAAGCTTTTCTCTTCCAAGCACTTTGGTGTAGATGTTTTCAATTTGCTCATTAGTGGAACAATGACGGAGATGGATTGTTTTGGCCTCAACATGATGCTGAATCATATGACATTTAGTATTGATGTGCTTTGTTCGATCATGGAACTTTGGATTCTTGGCCAACTTTATTGCAGAGGTATTGTTAATCATGAGTGGAGTTGATTGTACTTGTTTACCTGCAAATCTTCAAGAATTTTCCTAAGCCACACAATTTCTTTTGTTGCTTTAGTTTCTGCCACGTATTCTACTTCTGTTGTGGAATCTGTTGGAACTGATTATTTGCTTGATCTACAAGAGACAGCTCCTGATCTAAGACTCATAGCATATCCTGAAGTGGATACCCAATTTTCTTTGTCTCCATCAAAGTCTAAATCAGAGTATCTAATCAAGTTGAAGTCGTCCACTTGTGTATACTTGATTCCAATGTCTCGAGTTCCCTTCAAGTACCTTAGAACTCTTTTTGCAGCAGACCAATGTCCCTCACAAGGCTTTTGCATAAACCTGAAGAGGATTCCAATAGCAAACAAAATGTCTGGTCTGGTAGTAGTTAGGTAGTTGAGACTTCCTACAAGCTGTCTATACTTTGTTGCATCCTCAAATTCTTTTCCTTCAATAGATGTGAGCTTTAAGTTTTGTTCCACTGGAGTAGTAAGAGGATTGCATTTTTCCATCTGAAATCTATTCAACAGATCTCCAATGTACTTCTTTTGAGAAAGAAATATGGACTTTTGATGTTGAGTTACTTCAATACCAAGATAGTAATGAACATAGCCCAAATCAATCATTTCAAAACTTTTCCCCAATTCCTTCTTTCTGGATGTAATGTAGCTTTCATAATTCCCTGTCATCAAAAGATCATCTACATATACCACAAGATATACAACTGTTTTTCCAACTTTCTTGACAAATAAAGTTGCATCATCAAGATCATAATGTTTGAAATTGAGTTTCAGAAGATGCTCAGTTAGTTTTTCATACCAGGCTCGCGGTGCTTTTTTGAGGCCATACAAGGACTTCACAAGTTTGCATACTTTATGTTCATGTCCTTTCACAATAAATCCTTCAGGCTGAGACATAAAAACATTCTCTTTTAGATCTCCATTCAAGAAAGCAGTTTTTAGATCCATTTGATGAACTTTCCAACCGTTCTGAGCTGTTAAGTCAAAGAGTGTCCGAATGGTAGCCCATTTTGTTGTGGGGGGGAAAGTTTCCTCATAATCGACCCCTTCCTTCTCTGCAAAACCTTTTGCCACAAGCCTGGCTTTATGCTTGTCAAGTGAGCCATCAGCTTTATACTTTTTCTTGTAGACCCACCTGTAGCCAATTGGTTTGGTTCCTAATGGAGGATCAACTAGCTTCCAAGTGCCATTCTTTATGAGGGCATCATACTCCTTTTTCATTGCTTATTTCCATTCATCATGAGAATCAACTTCTTTGAAGTTGGTTCAAAATTTTTATACAAATTAAATTCACAATCATAAGAAACATCCATATCAACAGGTGAATTAGAGTCATCTACATCACCTCCATTTTGCCGGTTTGAATTTCTAGTTCCTATCTTTCCAACCTCATCAAGATGAACACTTTCAAGTGTCTTTATTAGCCACTTTGGAGGACCTTTCTCAGATGGTCCAGTCTGCTCTGTTGATTGAGTTGGGACTGAATCAAGATTGAGTCTCCCAATTCTATCAATCACATCACTTAAAGCATCATCCATTGTTGGAGTTTCATGCAGGGGAGAGGGTTCTTCAGAAGAAGATTCCACATGTTGATCTATTATAGGAATCCCCCCTTCAAGATGTGGAATCTGATTATCAAATTTTTGAAACGATTTTTCTTTTGCAAATCTATCCAAGTGATCAAGTTGCCACTCAACAACATTGTCAGTTTTGGATGATTCAAGAAAAATTACATCTCTAGATACAACAAACTTTTTATTGATTTCATCATAGAGACGGTATGCTTTGGAGGTGTTTGAATACCCCAAGAAGATACACTTACAACTTCTTGCACCAAGTTTTTTTGTATGTACCTTTGGTATCAACTCATAACAGGTGGAACCACAGACCCTGAGATGCTTTACCGAAGGAACGTGCCCATACCAGATTTCATGTGGAGTCCTGTTTCTAATAGCATTAGATGGACATCTATTCTTTATATATGCAGCACATAGAACAGCATCAGCCCAAAACATTATTTTTACATTTTTGAAAAAGAGCATGGAGCGTACCATACTTAATATTTTCCTATTCATTCTTTCAGCTACACCATTCTATTGGGGATTATAAGGTATAGTTGCTTGATGTTTGATCCCATGTTGGCGAACATAGTTTTCAAATTCATTTGATGTGTATTCTTTTCCATTATCAGTGCGAATAGACCCAATATGAGATTGTGCATCATTTTCATCATTT
>APFE031052867.1:97859-108177 GCA_000404065.3 Pinus taeda
AAAAGCAATCAGATCTATTCTTCAATAAATAAACCCAAACATTTTGGTGTAGTCATCAATAAATGTCACAATATATTTATTTCCATTTGCAGAAGGAATAGGCATTGGACCACATAAATCTAAATGAATGAGTTCAAGTTTTATATGTGCTCTTGAATGTGAATCATGAAAAGACTGTTTGCTATGCTTTCCTAGAATGCAAGCATCACATTGCTTAAATTTCCTATGAATTGTAGGCAAACCAGCAACACCATTTTTGTTCAACAAGCAGAGGTTGTCATAGTTCAAATGTCCAAGTCTAGCATGCCATAATAAACTTGATGGAAGTGTACCTTCTTCATACTGAGAATTGTATGAGAAATGTTGTGCACGAGCATAGGTACCTTGTAGCTTGAGAAGCCATTCTTCTTCTATTCCCCTCATGACAAGTGAGTGGTCAGATGCTTTTCTCACCTCAAGCTTTCCATCAAACATATGAATGGAGTGGTCTTGATGGCGGATTTGTACCAAGGACAGCAAGTTTCTCTTCAGCTGTGGGAGATATAGAACATGATGCCGAAGAAAGTCTGGAAAACCAGGAAATTTAAGCCTGATTGTGCCAAGTCCTGGTGGCTTGATTTTTTATTGGTATACAAAGTATACTACTCCATCAACATTGTCAGTAAATTCTTCAAAAAAATCTTTTCTATGAGTCATGTGGCAAGTTGCTCCTAAATCAAGCAACCAGTCATTTTTCCAAGAAGAAAGTGAAGAATTAAATAAATCTTCATTTACTCCAACATTACATTGTGCCACAACATAGTGAGCGGATTCAGGAACTTTACCTTTGTCTGTGTCATTAGTTTTACCTTTTTGTTGATTTATTTGCTGCTCAATTTTGTCCCATGGTAACTTGCATGTAGAGGCATCATGTGATCCATTTCTTTTGCAGCGTATGCAGTGCAGATCTGCCTTTTCTCCTTGAGAGTGTCTGCCCCCCCTGCCTCTGAAATATCTTCCTCTTCCTCTTCAACCACCTCTTCCTCTGGAAGAATTTTGAGCAGGATTCTTTTCTTTATGAGCATGGCACACAACCTCTTCAGAATATTCAGGGGTTGTCTTCTTTCCAAAAGCTTTCTCTCTTTTAGCAAATTTTTTCAAAAGAGAGTCAAAGGTAATATCTTTGAGATTTCCATTTGCTTACAATGACTCAAGATAATTGAAGTAAGATAAATTTCCTTGAGAAAAGAAATAAGAGAAATATCCAATTCAACCTTAGTGGATTTGATATCATGCATTATAGATTTTACTTCGGATGCAAGAGCAAGAGGATCATTATTTTGTAATTCAAGAGTGAAGAGTTTAATCATGAGTTGAACAACTTCAAGTGCAGAATGTGAGTCACAGAGTTCTTTTAGCTTTTGTAAAGCTTCAAAAGCAGTTGAAAATGGCGAAATATGGCAACTCACATCTTCATTTACAGATTTTGTGATTAATGCATAAGTTTTGTTGTTCTTATTTTCCCAAATGATGAGCTGTTTGTCTGAGGTAGGTTGTTCTGGTTCTTTGTATCAGTCTCCAATACACACTCCTTTCCACAACTCATTGAAAATGAGGGTGTGTTTTATCATCTTGGACCACTCAGGATAGTTCTCCTTGCTAGTGAGAACTATTCCCACAATGGATATGATTGAGTGCATTGTAAAATCTGTGTACAGTGAAAAAAAAAAAAAAAATCACTCTTCTACTGGTAAAACAATTTGCACTTGTTGTGTAAAAGAGAAAAAAATGCATTGTAGCAAAATATAGTTCTGATGTATATATCAAAGGTACAATGACAGTGTATGATACTAGAATATATGATAATGGCAGAGTCTTCAAAACACTTTACATGAAAATTTATTATTATAAAACATTTCCCAAAGAAATATTCAGATCAGCTATGCATGTCAAAAAATCTCTTCCAAATCAGCGCCAGATCGATATGACATTAATCACATAAAATGTAGGTTTTTCCTCTTACATCATGAAAGGCCTACTTTAGTACATAGTACACCTCAAAATTATAGAGAGCGCTTTAAATCCCAATTCTTCTTTCACCTCTAAAACCTCATTTAAATCCTAAAAAATATACAAACGCCATAAAACCTACTACATCCAAAATCCCCCAACTATAACGGATTCAGGTGCTATAACGGATTTAGACGAAATAGAGGTGGTATGGTTGCTACGGGTGTTATGTCAACCAGAGGAGCGGGGATACTGGAGTTCGATGGAGAGGCCGAGGTATAGATGGAGAGGTCGTTCGATGGAGAGGCCGAGGTGTATTCCAACAGGCAGCGTATGATACCAGCATTCAACACATACACAAGTGGGGCAACGTTCAATATATGTTGTGTTCAATGTAATACACAAGACTATGTATTAAGGTAGCGTAAATACAAGAAATGATACGAGCGTTCTGGTGGCTATGGTGTTGAAGATACAACCCCTATCAAAGAGCTAAGTAACATAATTCAAAGTGATCAAGTAGCAACACTACAATGGAAACTGAGCCTACATTCATTTTATTATGGAGTAGCAGCGACATCACAATGAATCATGACTTGTCCCTTCAAAAGAAAATTCTTCTAATGCCCAAAACTCCTTCTACTCATGTGGTGAAGGCGAAAGAGTCCAAACACGCAGAGCGCAGAGGGCAGATAATGCAGAGTTTAATGGGCAGCGTTTAATGGGCATCGACTATGGAGGGGGGATTCCTATACCACAGTGGACAGACTCCACATGGGCAATGGACAGACTGCAAGAAAATGGCAAAAGGGAGTTACAATATTGGAAGGAGATGCCAAAAATGGAGTTGGCTCTGATACCATGTCAAACCAGGTAGTAACTCCTCAAAACAAATCAATTCGTATATTATTCCCTCAGGTTGGTCTTTATTATATACATGAGGGAGAGACTGTTCACTTCATATCCCAATGACTCTTCATATTTCTTATTATTTATTTACATTAATTACATTCACCCAATCCTAATGATTAGGTGTCAATAGTAACAGATGGTTGGCGGGAGTGGAGCGGCAGTATTCAAGGGGGTTGGATGTAGTAAGTGGTTTTGAGAGGGGACACCCTAAAATGCTCCAGGTTCTGCCACACTGGACCAAGTGGTTTTGGCGGAAACCATCCCCCCGCGCCCCCACCTTGTCTTAATTGTCATGAGCGCAAGGGGTGAAATTACTCCTTCATCATAGATTTTGGCGGGGTTGATCTGGGCCGCTGATTCGAGGTCACCATTTATTCACAAACGATAAACAAACTTTGTCATACTATTTCATAGAAAAATACGTTATAACCAAAGTTTATAATATTATAACCAAAGGTATAAAATTGACAATTTTTCACTTAGAGTGGCATTTTGATTGGCTCACTATGGGGGCTCACTTTTTTTTTCTATTTTCTGATAAATAAAAAAATTCTTTTGTTTTGTTTTCACATATATATTTTTTATATATCCCCTTTTTATTTATTTTTCCTTTTTCTTTCTCTTTTTTATATCATTTTTTTTCTTTTTCTCCTTTCTTTGAATTCTTGAAAATAATTTCTAGAATGTAATAATTATTTACAACATCTCATTGAACAAAATCAACAGATAATCATCAATTGATCCTATGAATTATAGGACCCTAACAAGTGTGACACGATGTTTTTTGCTTGTGTGGGGAAATTTATGCAAGCGCCCTCGATCGGTCGTGTCTCGTGTTGATCCTTCAGATTCTCACCTTTGACCTCGACTTTTTTTTAGGGTGTTTTTTTCGACACCAACATGAAGATAAGTCATGGATTACACAAGTTGTGAGCACCAAGAGAACTCCAAAATTGACTGTGTGGTATCAGTGAGATAAGAGAGTAAGTGTAATATCATACAAGTCCTAAACATGATCACACACACATATAAAACCAATAACATGACCAAAAGATATAGAATACCCAAAATTAACATGTATACAGTGAAACGACAATAAAATGATACTTGTCTCAAAAAGTGACACTTAAGATATATCTTTACGACACAAGTGTTGATTATAACCAAAAGGTGTGTTATGCCATGGAAGTGTGTCCAACACATGTTTGTATGATAGGTAGGACCAACTAATGCAAGAGTGTGTTGGAGCTACCTCTAAAAGGTATGCCATGGTGCTCTTAGGATATGTGAAAACAAGTGAAAGTGACACATGCAAGAGTGAAAGCGACACATGCGAAAACAAAAATAAAGAACAAGCAACACATGCAAGAAAGAAAACAAGCAAAAGAGACACTTACAGAGGAAAAATAAAGCAAAAGCAACAATTGAAAAAGCAAAAGAAATAGTTGATAACCTCACCTGAATGATGGGCCATTTGCAACCAAGAGTAAGAGGATGCTCCTTATACTCCATAAGTGCACAGAGCTCAAAAGTAAAAGATGAATGTGAGATGAGCTATTGGTTGGACTCTTTACATAGGGAGAGTAGGCCTATAGTTATTGTTAGGATTTGTGAGGGAACTTAGTGCATGTTGGGAAACTAGGATTCGATATTGAACTGACTGCCACAAAGAGGTGTGACAGTACTAACTTGAAGAAGTGATTTCTCATTGTCAACAAAGAGTTTGCAATCACTATTTAAAAAGGGTTCCCTTACACTGTCACTAGAAATTGCGCAATCATTGTTGGCAGGGATTGTGCAGTCATTGTCTCTAAGGACTGTACAATTGTTGTCTCTCAAAAAGAGATAAGTTATCTTGCCTGCTTAGAAGAAGTGTGCTTGTGAAGACATCAAAGGTGGGCATGTGAAAGAAAGTAGTTTAACACTTAGGATTCCTAAAGGAAGACTTGAAAAACATAATTGTGAATGGAATTAATGACTTGAAACGAGGGATGACATGATCAGAAGGAGGCTCCAAAATTTGAAGGTAGAAAAAATTTGGAGGTTGTTGTAGCAATGACAACACTTTGTGACACACTGGAAGAACCTTGTCTTCTTTATTTAAGTTTGACCTTGAGAACGAGGTCTAGCCTTCTGGAAGTATTGTCTCATCTTATTGATCACCTTAGCTTTCTTAGTTAGCCTAGTTACAGATGTAGTCTCTTCTATTCCCTTGGGTTGCTTAACAAACTTTACAAAAATAGTCAAACTTCAATTAGGGAGTAGGATTTTATGGGTTCCGCAAGTTTAAGATGTTCATAGTTTAATTATCGTTTCTAGTGTTGTTCCACTGCCAGTTGTGTTGTTCAGTATCTTGGCAGAGTCACTTCAAGGAATGACAAGCATTGCTTCACTA
Source organism: Pinus taeda (assembly GCA_000404065.3). Lineage (NCBI taxonomy): Eukaryota > Viridiplantae > Streptophyta > Pinopsida > Pinales > Pinaceae > Pinus > Pinus taeda. The sequence continues at coordinate 103,156 of APFE031052867.1, forward strand.
CCAACAAGCTTGTTCAGTACCCTGATGAATATTAGGGGAATTTTGAGGTCTAAAATGGGCCTCCTAAGTAAATTATAAAATAATAGTGGAAATAATAAAATAAAATTCGATTACATCATCAAATTTTAGAGGGAAAAAAGAAAAAACTATTTTTTCAACTTGTATTTTCAACTTATCTCCCTATGGATTTACTCAAATTTAAATTTGAAACACTCATTGTATGCATAATTTGATTCCTCATCCATGGAGTACCCATGTTTCATACTTTCGATGGACCCTGCTACACGAAAAATGAGAAATACATGAAAAATGTGATTGCAATCATGTTTTTCCATGTATTTCTCATTTTTCCTGTAGCAGGGTCCATCAAAAGTATGCAATATGGGTACTCCTTGGATGAGGAATTAAATTTTTCATCCAATGAGTACTCCTACTAAAAATTTGAGTAAAACCTTAGGGAGATAAGTTGAAAACATGAGTTGAAAAAGTAGTTTTATTATTTTATTATTTTTTAATCTTTTTACTTTTTTACTCCAAAAATGGTGAATCATCCCCCATGGTTGACATCATCATCGTTAATATGATTGGTTCTTATAAATTTTATTTTGGATGTACATTTTTCTTAGGAGGCCCATTTTAGACCTAAAAATTCCCCTAATGGTTGTTTGGTTTTTTGCTCCACCTCTCTGCTCAGAAAGCCTTTCTCTTCTTTCAACATTTCTTTATTTTATTACCTTTTCTCACTGGTGTTTATTTTTCCAAGGGAAGAAGAGGGATCCTAGCTTATTTTACAGGCAAGAGAGCTTGTTCATTGTTTTATAGAGACTCTTATGCATATACCCTTGAGATTAATATACTCTCTTAATTTTTTCCTCCTTTCCCTTCCCTACTCGATTGAGCTAACACATTGAAACCAATCAATACAAATGGTTAATTCAAGGAATGAAGATCCTATGACAGATACGAGCATCATAGATCCACTGGAGATCTTGTTTAGGATGAAGCGTATTTTTCGTACGTACATCATTGACCTTAAAAAATATTTAAGCCCAAACAAAGAAGAGGACTAAAGGTTAACCAAGCATTGTCAATTGTCATAGTTGCCCTTTCGACTTTTGCCACATTACCATAGAGCCAAACGAGATGACTTTGATACATGATATTATTAAAACAAAATGTGAGAAAAGACATGAAAAAAACATGAAACAACATAAAGAAAGAACATACGAAAGTAAAGTAAAAACTGGTCGAGAGTGTGCGAGAACAAAACTTCAATTAAAAAGGGAATGTGGATAAGTGTTGTAATGTAAAAGCAAATTTAACTAGCATGAAAATAAGAAAAAGAACAAAACAAAACCTAAATCCTAATATATCTAAACTAAAAGGTTAGGATTATTCGAAGTCAAATTTCTAATGCAGTCACTTAAGTTGTTCCCAACCTGCAAGCAGAAAGATGTAAACGATTGGAAACAGTATAAAGCAATGTGCAAAAATAAAGATGTCAACTTGAATGCCTTGCACAAGAAATTGAACGTCTTTCCTATTGGCAGAAACATGAGTCATAAAAGTTAGATTTTACCAGTCTACAACTTTACCTTGTTGATTAAAAAAACGACCATACAAACCTTGAAAGTGGATCATGAATGTACATTCATCTGTATTTTTATTCTTAGCAAACATCAAGTAAGATCAAAATTATTATTAGCAAAAAAACTCACCTGATAAGATTCTTCTAGCCAATCATACATTTTATCATAGTATCTGAAACAACCCTTTTGAAAACCTTGAAATCTTGGGAAATGAACTTTCAATCAACACAATCGAATTGTAAACAAAACTTGCGTGGGAAATTTAATCTAACAATGTTCAAAAACTTTGTCAAAATTGTGAGGACCTGATATAACCATCAACGGAAACTGAAGTGCCTCAACTTTTGACAAGCATCTAAGTAGCGCAATAATGAATCATAATCATTTTTGGCCTTGATAGGATAACAAATGTATAAAAGCTATCATCAAATACACCAGCGGGAAAATGATTAGCTGAAAGATAGTTGTTAAAGCCAATATTATGATCAAATTTGTGGATTGGCATATAAGATTCTCGATTCTTACCGGTTCCCCTTATATTTTGTTACGCACTAAACCAGCAACATGAAAGCTTAGAGACTTGAAAACAATTGTTGGCATCATGAATCCAGGGGACCAATTAGGATACTATGCTGACAAAAGATTAGGATCATGTCTCAAATCAAGTCCAGTATCCATATTAGCATGAGGGTTTTGACCCACCGCATGAATCAAGAATTGAATGAAACTCAAAAGGATTGATTGTGCTAGAAAAATGCTAACTTCATAACATACACTAGAGAGATAAGCAATTGATTATTTACAAAAGAAGTTGACAGGAAGGAATCTTTCAGTCATTGATCATCTATGTCTCAATAATCAGAATCATAGGCTTCAAAGTTGTATGCATCCATGAAAGATATGCACTCCAACCTTGGGATAGACACAAAGGATTTACAGGAAGAAGAATTAGCCAAATAAGAATCTTTCACCTAATCAGAAACCCTATCTTGAGGATTAAGAGAACTAACTTAAAAACAATAAAAATCCTTCAAGAGGAAGTTCACATTTAATGGCACAATACTAAGAAAATAATTATGCAAGAAAATTCTAATCTGACCTAGTTTGAAGATCTCATCAGGATCATGAAAACCTAACACAACCATCAACTAAATTTGAAGTTCGTCAACTTCTCGACAAGTTCCTGAATTTTCAAATGTTGAACGATTGAATTTTGAAAGCATGGTTGAATCAATGTTTTTGTGGAGACAACTACCACTAGTTATTTCAATAAGATCATTAGGAACCAGATGGTTGTTGTTGGAATCAAAGATTTCATCAAATGTGTCAACAATTCCAAGTAAATTACCCAAATTGTAATAAAGATGTTTAATGATTACCGTGTCATCTTCTTCATAATGGGCAGCCTTACCACCTTGTGCAGACTTGAGATCTAATTCATATATGAATTGGAAGACAATGATATGTTAGTTGATTCTTTACACACATCTCGACACAAGAGCTGGTGAGCTGAGGAAGAAATTCCTGTGAGAAATTCTTCTATGATTAGATCAGACTCCAGATCAAGGTTTTGCAAATCCAAGTCTTCTTGTGAAAACAAGAGATCATCCAATGTACTTTGGCATTCATTATCACATATATCAACAAATTCATTGGAATTAAGGTGATGGTTTCCCAAGGCTTCATAATTTTTAGAGCTTCGGCTTCATTCAACTAATTAATAAGATCAAAACATCCTTGATCAGCCAAGAATGTAAAAACAATATCTTAACATAGATGAATTTGAAAAATAGAAGCGAGATTAAAAGTGTCTTCATCCTTTTACTCCTCTACCTATGAGATGTGACCATCCTATTCCTGATTACCATTTGGACTAGCAAATTGAGAATCAAGAGTATATGGAGAAACTATTGGTGGAGTGGATTGATTAAGTGAATCAAGGTATAGAGGGTGATGAGGTGTAAATGATAGAGGATGACAAATATCCCTTGAAGAAACACTACTTTCAATCGAGTCAGATTCAAGATTAATATTACACATTTTAGTGTTATCTTATAGAATCAAGGGATTAGATTCAATGTAATCATGAGAACCATGAAAGCTTCTTTGAATGAAAACTAGTTCATGAGAAAAAGATGAATATGGGAGAAACGGATCAGAAATTTGGTTTTCAGATTTCACAACTCCAAACTTAGCATGAGGAACCACTTTATTTGGTAATGAGAAAGAAGGAGGGCAAGGAATAAAAGGAGTAATGGATTCCTCCTCTAAGAATAGAGGTGCCTCATAATCAAAAAAGTAGGAAGAGTAAAATCATCAAGAGAATCTAATGCAAATTGTTTCAAGGAGACTAGAACCAAACGCTGAAACATTTCAGTCATAAAATCCCAATCGACGTCTTCTTTAGAAAATTCATAGCAAAGGTGAAGAAACCAATCAAGAAAATCATATAATGATACATTGGATTTCATTCTAAGATGATTGATCCTCTTATATACATCTTTATAATCATTCATGTCAAAAGCTTCTCAAAGCTCCTTGACAAGTTGTTCAAATGAATCGATAGAGCAACTGGTAGTGTATGACACCAACGCTTTAACACGACCTTGAAGTGTGAGGACAAAGAGTTTAGTGTGAGCATCATTATAGTGTATTCCATTAGGAACAGGGAAAATTTTAAGAACCCCCCCTAAATTTACATGTATAATAAATGGGCGAATCTCCATGGTATATAGGAAAAATGGAAGGCGATTTTATCAATAATATGATATGTATATATAATTTTTGGCGAATCTCTCACCAGGCATGGCGAATATTTTACTCAATTATAAAATCTTGTGTTTATTGAATACAGAAATGAAATCATTGCATTTCTTTAAAATATCTTTTGAAATCAAAATTACCGAAATTACATATCGATAACCTACTGGGTGTAAGATAAAATTCACCCGTGCCATTCATAGAAATCATGAAAAAAAACCTAATACTATATATAAAACCAAGAAAAATTCAAATTCATCACTTCTAGGGACCTCATAACCACCCTACCAATACACAAGTATGTTCCTGTTTGCAATTAGAAAAATTACCCAAATTACAATCTGTTTACTCCACTTCTAGGGACCTCGTAACCACTCTGCCAATACACAAGTATGTTCCCATTTGCAATTAGAAAAATTACCAAAATTACAATCTGTTTACTCCAGCATATGTTGGAAAGTTATAGAAGGATGACTAGTGCAATCAATCCATTCCTTCTAGCCCTAGATTTGTTTCAGTTTAAAACAGAAGTATACAAATATACTTGTCCAATGTCTATGCTTTAACCATTCACCTTAAGATGTTTTTACAATATAATTTCCTAAGTCTATTTAATATCTTCATTATCATAAAAACCAACCTATATCCATGTTAACTCCACATCTACCACTCT
>APFE031052867.1:108740-119408 GCA_000404065.3 Pinus taeda
ATATGGTATTTGGCCCATAGGATTCACTTAATAAAACCTATTCTTGAAAATGGGCGAATGGATTCACTTAAATAAAACATATTCTTGAAAATGGACGAATGGAAGGTTGTAACTCCTAATTTCAAGGGCTAAATTTACCTTTTTTACCCTCTCCCTTAAAATAAGGTGGGCTATTTAACGTGATTTGTAAAAATGTACTATGATACAAAATATTCGCCCACTAAAAATTTAAAACCCCTTAATTTCGCCAAAGGGCGAACATTCGCCCCTAAAATCACCCCTAATTAGGAAGGAAAATTTGAATGAATAAAATCATATGCCCAAGCACAATTGTTGGACCCATTCCATCAAGCTTGAGATGTGACAAGTTATGAATGATTTCCGCGAGGATTGTACAATTTGATTTGTTCAAAAAACATCTCGGGATTATGATTTGGGAGGAATTATTCAAGATAAGAGATTCAAAATAGACTTAACGGGTGCATCTTGTCATCTGGCCCTCCTTCTAGCACCAAAATTTGTTGATGATGTTGAATTCTATGAACAATACGGGGGTCTCCCCGGTATTAAGTCCCAATTAGACCTTACGTCATTTGGAGTATGAGCCCCATCCGGATAATAGGCCCAGTCACCATAACTTAATGGTTTTCCTTGGCTGAAATAAGCAACATAAGATAGTGTTGTAGCGGCTACAACCACCCTCCAAAATTTTTCCTTAGCCTGTTTTGGAGCCTCCTTATCAACCTTACATAGCACTTTGTCTTGCTTCATCAAGTACTCAAGATTTAGTGTTTTCCTTACACAAAGGCAACCTATCGATCACAGTCGATCCATTCCCCTCACGGACTACTTACCCATACTTGATCCAACTGCAGGCTGAGCAGCTTCCCCTTGAAATTGTACATTCATGGAGGGCAACCATCCTTTCCCTCCAGGAATTGTGCAATCCTCTCTAACAGCCTACTCGTCTCCAATATTGTGCAATCTTTCCAGCCAACCCTCCCAGTAGGATTTGCGCAATTTTTCCCATCAATAGGCTGTTCAGGCCAACATTTGTTCAAATCTGGGCAGCATTCAGCTGCTGGGCCCAGACATTGTGCAATCCCCTTGGGCAATCAGCCCAGCTTATAGTCAGGAATGCCCATTTTTCCCAAGAAGTTGAACACTGGCATGCATGGACAGTCTGGTTGACCAATTCCACCCAGGACTGAGGAAACTTAACTTACATGCATGCATGACTTGATCTTCCCGAAATAGAAAGAGACAACATGCAAAAGGCATCCCATGATTCAGGGAGTTATTTTTAGCAGTCAAGGGTTACATGTAAAGTTGTTTTAGAATTTTACCTCCAAGTGTCATTTTTTCTATATTTGTGGCATGCACGTCTTGAGACCAAAATTATTTGTTCAATGCATCAGAGCTCATTCTTTCACATCGATCTTTGAGCTTTGACATCCCATAGCACATCCAGGACTCTTCGACACATCCAGCTCAGCTATTCACAGTAAGTGGCCTCAACTTGTCTTTTTCAACATTTTTGTCACTTTTTGTGTATTTGCTTTTGTGAGTGTTGTTTGCTTGATTTCTTTGAACACTTGATGTCATTTACATGTATACTATCATGTCCTAGCTCTGTTTCAATTTTGTTTTCTATCTCACTGTTGTCACATGCATGAAACTATTTTGCATAGACATTCACCCAACTGAAAAACTACCTCACCCACATGCATGTTGATCTATTTGATGAATCTTTCATTCATGCTTTGCATGCACTGTTAATCACTTCTATTATCACTTAGTGTCACCATGCATTCATTGAATTACTTGCTTTCAGTTGCAAGTCAACGAGTCGACCCAACCTTGGCCTAGGCTCTACCTTCACCAAGGCTACATTATGCAATCTTGGAAAGGAAGGCTCACCTTCCTCTCTAGATTTGCACATTCTAGCCCATCACTGGCCTGCTAGACTGAATTGCGCATTGCTAGAGGCCAGTGGCTGCTTGGCCCAAAAATTTTCGCAAATCTATCCCTCGCCAGTAGTCTTTCCCAACTGGAATCGCACATTGTGCAATCCCAGTAGCCAACTACCCAACTGGATTGTGCATTTTGCAGTTCCAGTAGTCAGTCAGTCTCCTAGCAACCCGGACTGTGCCTTGTGCAGTCTTGGTAGTCAGTCTCCCAACCTCCTGGCCGAAATTGTGCAACCTTCATGATCATTTACCTAGGTATGTTGCAAGTCAATTCTCATGTTCAATTTTTTTTCGACTGACAGAGTGCTTTTTATGAGTGTTGCCATGTCTCCAGGTATCACATGTGTTCATCTGCCTCTCAACAGTACAAGTACAATGGTTCCAAGAGAGCAGAGACAAAACACCATTCAGAGGACGCTTGTTGATGCAGTCGATCACGTGTCCATGGGCTTACCTACTCACGAAGACATCAAGTTGTTCATGGACAAGGACATCAAACAACAGCATCATACTGAGCAGCATCATGAACACCAGTTGAAGGCAGCATACCGAACGTAACGAACACAACAAATGTAGCAAATGCATCGAATGCAAGAGGAAGGTTTTTGAAAACATAGAGGTGGATAAAATTTGCAAGATCAAGCAAATCCACTGATAATAAAAGAAACTTTAGAGACTCAAGCTATGAAGTGACAGCGTGACAGGAAGATCGCGCGAAGGCAGAAGATGGAACAAAGAAGGAGTTGCATGCGTTGAAGCAACAACTCAAGAAGAACATGAAGTTGCGTAAACAATCCCATGAGTTGTAGCAGGAACAGGAATAGCAATGGGCGCAACATGCACTCGCAAATGAAACTGCGCCAGTATCAGTTAATGATCTATCCCAGTAGCTGACACAAAGAAAACATAGTTAGAAATGTTGTTGATCGCATGCTAGGGATCCATCAAAATGCATGTCGTTGAGTGCACGCATGCAATCCAACCCATTCAACACACTCACCAAGGTGAAGATAGGAAGCAAGTCCAACTAGGGTTGAACATGTACTTCGGCAAGTTGATGTGCCTGACCACCAACAAACACTTGAAGATTAGCACGGACACTATGCATCAGTGTGTTTCTTGTTCAACCATACCCAAGAAGACCATGTGCATGTTAGCAGACGAGCTGGATGAAGGGGCTGAACCAATGCACCAATTGCAATGGAGGCAAGAGTTCACTTCAGCAAGATGTCACCATGAGGTGCATGCACACCATCACGGACAACCAAGCTTGGTATCAGCTCACCAGCTTCACCATCACAAGCATGTCAAAGAGTTGGTCTCCCCACAGCGTACCAAGTGTCAGTAATGTCTTGCAAAGCTTACTCAAGCCATGTTGTCTCACATGAGTACATGTGCATTATAATGTTGAGTCATGTCTAGTGTAAGTCGAGTGTCAACAGTTGGGTGTAACATTCATAGAGTAGGTGAAGGGTCATGAGGGTAGTTGAACTGTCACAAAGGGGAATGTCAAGGGTCACTCCACCCTTTGCTATAAATATTCCCTCATAACTCATTGTAAGGGCTTTTGTTCAACCAAACTTCTACTAAGACTATCTTGAAGAAGGCTTGGACAATATTGTAATGCGCCTTGGCTTCTCCACTGCACGGAGCTAGTACATCTCTTTGGAGGAGTAGGAGGATGTGGTTGTAACGTTCCAGTGATGGGGCTAGCAGGTTTACATGGTTTATAGTATTATTGTGACTTACACTTCTTTATATAATAAAAGCCAGCACATTTTCATGCATATGTTGTTATTGTAGCTGGACTGCTCTAGTTGCCTTAATGATATATGTTGTTTAACTTACGTACTTGTATATGAACTGATTGCAATTATATGAATCTTGTTGTTAATGTGTTGCATATGTTGTTAACGTTGTCACCATCCATGTTGACTGCTCTGCCAGACATTAGAAAGACCTTTCTCTGAACCTTGTTATATCAACCATCACACTTGTCTCGAACTAATCCATGAGTTTTGTTCGTGTTATCTTATATGTTATTTTCTGACTAGTGCATCTGTGTCGACTGCTCTGCCAAAAGGTGTGCATGTCCTTTATGCTGTATGTTCCTAGCCAAGTTGGGACTGATCCCTTTCAACCTAGAACTCACTTTCACCTTCCTCTCCCTTTGAAGTGTTGGAACCTCTCATACTCATTCCTTGACTCATTGTATCAGTCACACCCTTGCTATTGACAAATTTATCTTACTTGCCTTTGTGTGACATTGTGGTCAAGGCATTACCTTACGACCCACTGCTAGGACTCCTACACCAAATGGTCTGAGGTCTAATTAGGACTTCTTACAAGGGGAGATCCCCTTGACATGTTGGCAGGTCTAGCACCATCAATAGAGAGTATGCAAACAACCTTTGAAACAAGCAAGTTGACAATGTGAAGCACACAATTGCAATGTATATAAGGAACTTTCACTAAAGGGAAAGAAAGAACTAAAAGAAAATTAATAGTACTATCCTAAAAGACACACACAAGAGTAAGGAAGGATTCGTTGGTTATCCTACAAAATAGTTCACGAGATAACAACGATCATGAAAGAAAATGACAATGCACATTCAACAAGATATATACCAAAGTCAATAAAATAGTTCATTTTCTTTAGCATAAGTGAACATAACATATACTGCAAACATTAAAAGAATAGTCATACAACATCCACGATACATGCATGAAAGTGTGCCAACTCTGAGATATTTTGATTATTAAGTGAAATTTCCAAGATACATAATTAGAATGATGCGACACTAGCCCCAATAATGGAACATTAAGTCACCACTTTCTCCTCCTCCAAAGAATGATCTTCTCTCCTATGCCAAACTAGAGAAGCCAAGGTGAAAAGACATTTTGCTTGAGGCATGAGGGTTTATTTATAACAAATGAGGTGACTCTCCACCTCACATATGACTCTTGACATCCCTCATGACTCCTGAGCTCCCATGTGACTTTTGAGCTTCTATGTGACCTTTGATCTCCTACATGACTCTAGGACTTCCTAGTGACTTGCCCCATTCCATGTGTGAACCTTGGGCTTCCACACATTTTACATTTTCTCATTTTTAAAAATATAAAATTACATTGCACCAATAACGTGGAAAAAATACATGGGACCAAACAACACCCTTGTGTTGACACTTTGAATTACCATAATTTGGTGACTGTGACATGAGACTTGATGAAAATGTATTGCTGTGAGGTTCCTTTCTCTGTCGTTATGCCTTCAACCCTTGATGATTGATCTATGATGTGATTCATATTCACCCTCCAAAGGGTCTAGATAAGTATTGGAACCTTCTAACAACCTAAGTTTCCATCTCTCTATTGTGGTCCAAGATTCCTTTATCTCTTGCATGAGGGTATCTTTGCATCTCATCTCCACAAGTGTGTTCTTGTAACCTCTCCTTGATGACCTCCTTGAGAAGCATCTTTCCATGTCAAAATGATAAGACCTGCAAATGAAGTTTACTCAAGAAAAGACAACATAAGTCTCGAAATCACCTATTCTATCTTGTTTTCCCATGTGAGATGATGACTATGATGGGACAATGCGCAAGAACTAAGAGAGGAGCCTTCTTGGGATAAATGCGCAAGATCGGGAGGCAAGGAGTGAGGGATTGGGGACTGTGATTATGCAATTCATAGTGGCAAAGGAGATGCAAGTCATGGATTGTGCATTGGGTAAGTCCATGAGACAAGGAAGGCTTGTCTACTCACTAAGAATGCACAGTGCGCAGTGCTTGAAGGTAGGCGTCTACGTGTTGTGCAGTTGAGCATTACAAGCATTGAAGGATGACCCTACTGCTCACTAGAAGTGCACATTGTGTAATGAGGGCAAGGTTGGTCCAGGAATTTCATAGAGGGTGAGTTTAGGAGAAAAGAGTGACAAGCTTGGGCATTGTAACTGTGCAATGTGAAATAGTTGAGGGAGAGGGCCTAATCATTGTGCAATTGGCTTATGCAAGGATCCAAAAATGAACGTACTATCCATTAGAAGTGTGCAGTGCTAGGAAGGGTTAGTCAAAATTGCACATTAGTTAAGTGTAATCAATAAGATGAAATCAATGTGCTCTGAAGTTGCTCAATGCACAGAGCCAGGAAGTTGTGTTATATGATTGTGCAATGCACAGTTCCAAGAGGTAAGAAATCCACCATTATGGCTTATGCATGCATAGTGCACAATACACTTGGTTGAAGGCTGAAGATTATTCATAAATTTCACAAGTTGTGAGGACCAAGAGAACTCCAAAATTGACTAAGTGTGGGATCAGTGAGACAAGAGAGTAAGAGTAAGAGAATACAACAAGTCTTGAGCATGATCAAAGAAACATGTACAACCAATAAAATGACCAGAATATATACTGTAACCAAAATCAATATGTATACAATGAAACGACACTTATCTCCAAGTGCGACAAAATATATTTTTACAACACAAGTGTCAACTATAACCAGAAGGTGTGTTATGCCATGGAAGTGTGTCTAATGCATGTATGTATGATAGGTAGGACCAACTACTGCAAGAGAGTGCGTTGGAGCTAGCTCTAAAAGGTGTTCCATGGTGTTCTTAGGATATGTCAAAATAAGAAAAAGTGACACATGTAAGAATGAAAACAAGCAAAAGCGATAGTTGCAAAAAAAGGCAAAAGAAAGCAAAAGAAAAAGTTGAGAATCTCACCCGATGATGGGGCATTTGCAACCAAGAGTAAGAGGATTTTCCGTGTACTCCATAAGTGCACAGAGCTCAAAAGCAAAAGATGAAAATGTGAGATGAGCTATGGGCTGGACTCTTTACATAGGGAGAGCAGGCCTGTAGTTATGGTTAGGATTTGTGAGGGCACTTAGTGCATGTTGGGAAACTAGGAGTCAAGATTGAACTAAATTCCACCAAGAGGTATGATAGTACTAACTTGATGAAGTGATTTATCACTATCAACAAAGAGTGTGAAATCACTATATATAGAGGGTTCCCTTACACTGTCACTAGAAACTATGCAATCACTATTAGCAAGGATTGTGCATTCACTATCTCTAGTGACTACACAGTCACTGTCTCTAAACAAGAGATGTGCTATATTGCCTACTTGGAAGAAGTGTTCTTGTGAAGACATCAACATAGGGCATGAGAAAGAAAGTAGATCAACACTTGGGATTCCTAAAGGAAGACTTGAACAACATGACTAAGCATGGTAGTAATGGCTTGAAATGAGGGATGATATGATCATAAGGAGGCTCCAAAATTTGAAGGTAGGCAAAATTTGGAGGGTGTTGTAGTAGTGAAAACAGAGTGATCTCTCACTTATCTCAGTAAAGGAAGCACAAGCTCAGGGGAAGAACCCTTTTCTATCGATATTAAAGGGGGAGATAATATAGATAGGGGGAGCGACTGACAAGAAGTATGAAGAGAATGTAAACAAGGGGAGCATTCAATTTGATCTTTATTTGATAATTTTTAAAGATTATTTTAAAAGTGTAAATACCAAAACTTAAAGAATGAGACAAAGTACTTAATAACATAAATGCACAGCAAAAGAAACAAGGACAGAACTCAACCAGTTTATTAACAGAGTTCACCCAAGATGTGGGCTATGTCTTTGGGTCTGTTTCCCAGCAAGAAGGCCTCTTTTATTAATGATGCACACGAACAAGATTATATAAAATTCCTAGAATAGAAGTGTTGGTTCTTTATTCTGTAAGGCATTGATCTGAAAACGATCAAGTCGAACCTTTCCTCCAGCCGCTCTCCAAAGGGTTAAATAGGCTTAGATCTGTACAATGGTATTTTACTCCTTGGCATATGTTGTGTTATTCAACAACCCCCCATTTATTGATGTAATAGCTAATATTATATTAATAAATGGGGACCCTTGATAAAATCCTTCAAAAATAAATTTAGCACTTAGACACTTTCTTTTAAGCTTTTTTAAGAATAAAGAAAGATATCAAATCAAAACCCTTTGAAAACTAGAAATTCTCACCTTTTCGCATACCGTCGGACCAAGTGTGTCAAAATCCTTATTAACAAAGCAAAACCCGTGAATTGTGATCAAAAGGATCACAGCGCTTAACTTAAATATCATTGGGCTTTTCATTGAAAGCTAAGACCTATGACATTTCCTATTTAATAAAGCCCGTATCGTAATTGCACATCGATGCTCACAAAGGACGCAAACCCACAAAGCATGTTGAAATGTGCGAAATGCAATATCACGATAGGACAATTCAACCTTACCACATCGCGTCAAGATACTGAAAAGGGATTAAATCTTATGAACTACATAATCTTGCAAAATGCAATAGGAGCCCAAACCCGATAAAAGCCAATGTCATAAATGGTACTTAAATCTGCCACATAGTGAGAAGTGCTTTATAAGGTAATTACTCTTTCAAACAAACTACACTCTAAGTAAAAAGAATATACTATTTATCCTGCATCTTGCATCCAGCAGAATCCTAAAGAACTTTGAGAAAGCGCACAGAAAAATATGCGATAATGTGATTTCTAATATTGCATCGCAATCGCAAAATCAATATTCTCGCAACTTAAGTCCACCACCTTAAAATTTTTCCTTCCCATTTTACGACGCGGTACATTAATGAGCAATAAAGGCAGTGATAAGGGACCATTAGTGGCTATTTAATATAGGTTAATTATGTTAAAAAGCGGCTCGACATGATACGATATATTTTCATCTATGTTTGATTAAAACTCCTTTCTTGTCACCTTTTCAGGTTATATGTATCATTCACTCAATGTCATTCTTACTTGTGTTTATCCAATAACTTCCACTTTGCTCCATTTCATGAAAAATCCACAGGAAGTATTGTTAGAAACAATGGGAAAGAAGGGAAAGGTAGCTGCATCTGAGAAATCAGAAATGATCCAGCTTTTCTTCGATACTATGTGTAGCAGAGACGGAGGAACTACGACCTGGGAGGCCATATACAACTTATTAGAAGAGGAGCACCCAAGGCCACTGCAAACAAAGGCCACGAAAGATTCCCAAGAGTCATCTGATGCCTCCTATTTCGAGACAGCATGGTCTTTCCTACACCGCATAGTTGCATGACCAAAGATAATCCCATATATGGACATGATCAAATGGGTGATTGACGAGGCAGACATTGTAGATCGAACATTCAAGAATCACAGGCAAGAGGTCATGGGGTCTTTTTCAACAAACAGCCTACGACTCATGTACCTATTACCAGAGCCGCAAAAGCTCTACAATAAATAGTTCCTTGAGAAATTTACCAAGGAAAATGAAGACATAGCAAACGTCACGCAAACCTGGACAGCAAACCAAGGCAAGCTCAAACGAGATAAAATGGGTATGTACTCTACGACATCCATTTCTCCCCCTCCTAGTTTCATAGCAGCAATGCTATGTAGATTGTTTGGTAAACCCGATAGCACCAAGTTTTCCCTGGAATGGCTCCCATTGATAGATGGAGCATTGAATGCAATAATAGTGAACTGGACTCAAATTCTATCAGACAATTTGGCTGCGGCTGTTATAGAATATAGAAGGAAGAGAAATTCTTCTCTAAGAGTGTTTCCCCCCTTTTTCATGAGTGCTTTTGTAATGGATGCAATTTGTTTTAGTTCTAAATTTCCCAATATGGGATGGAAGTAGACTGTACAAGACCTGGTATAGTATAGAGTTAGGTAAAGTGTGTTTCTTTACTATGTACATTTGTAACTTACAATCCGACAGTCACGATATGTAGTGATCCGACAGTTCATTCTCTCCTCGGTATTACTGACACTTGATCCATTGCTTGACACCCGATTGGTCCATGAATTATATTTAAAGCGCATGGAGGGTCATTTGTAGGTTCACCGTGCATGAGAGAAGCTTATGTAAATTTTCATTTCTTTTATTAATAAATTGCCTGTAGTAGCCACGTTGGCGCAGGCCGTGGACTGTTTCCCTCTCTGAGGGTTTTAACCACGTCAAAATACTGGTGTATTGATCTGTGATCTATTTGTGAGCGGTGTCCTTTTGATGTTCTATCTGAGGAACTTACCCTGTAAATTCCTACATGGTATCAGAGTTATTTGAAGGCCGCGTCCGTTGTTGATCCAAATCTGAAGCCAGTAGAACTGCATGCGAATGCCATCTCCTAGATCTGTTGTTTCTGATTGCTTTCGGTCAGAGAGGACTGGCTTGTTGTGTTGGGAGCATATGTTCCAGTGTGGAACCCCTTTCGTTTCATGCGAAAAGGTTTCCGATAGACCTAGCTGCGTCATTTTTTAGATCTGGAGGTATACAGTGTTTATTTGCAGTTTACTATTATTTTCTCTCTGTTTATTTAGCTATTTTTTTTACCGGATCTATACCTTTCATTTCTGTGTATGCTCTTTGCCCTGCAACTCTGTGCAAACTGGGCAAATCAAAAACAGAAAGGAAGAATTTTTCTCATGCGTATGCTCTTTTCCCTGCACCTTAGTGTGATCTCGAAAAATCAGAAACATTGAGGAAAATATTTAGTTTCCGAGTAAAGCTAACTTTAAGCAATAAGGCTTGTTTTTTTTGCATGTCCGTGTTGGGTTTTGTGTTTTTGTTTTGTAGGGAGAAAAAGTGTTTTCTCAAGTAAGCACGCAATCCAAAGCATCCGTGACTAAAAGAAAACAAAGCCCCCC
>APFE031052873.1:4036-32858 GCA_000404065.3 Pinus taeda
ACCACTTCAAAAACTATCAAATTTAGAAAATAATTATTTACATTTCATACATTAGAAAATTTAAAGTCAAAAATAGGTATTTTAAAAAAAGGTGTGATGCAAAATACTCACTTTTTTAAATCGGCATGAAAATCACTACCATTCTAAAACGTAATGTACATATAAAAAAAAATAAAGTGCCAAAAACTATGCTCTAAAAAAAACATGTGTGTTCTGCATCACCCCTTTTCAAAATCAGATCACTTTTGGGCTATCTCTACGAAACGGGTAACAGTATTAGTTCCCGTTTCAAAATTTACACTGTTTATGCTTCCAAAAGGACTACTCAAAATGCTTTAATACACTTTCGAGGTTTGATCAAAGTTTGATTCTAAATGTCTTCAAAGGAAACTCAATGATTGTGTTCTAAGAATGCTCTTGAATAACTCAATGTATGCACAAGGTATTCCTGAAAAGTGGGATGAAGATATAGATTAAGAAGGTTTGAATATGCTCCTTTTGTAGGACACAACACAGAGGTTGAGTTCTGCTATAAGGCCGAGTTGCAACAAGGAAGTAATATCCTTCCTTAGGAAAAATTTCAAGCCTTCCACAGGTTGAACCACAAACCAAATTTTAGCCTTTCTATAGGCCAAATTTCAGGACTTCTACAGGTCGAATTTCAGACCTTCCTAGAGATAAATTTTAAGACTTCAACAGGTTGAATATCAAACCTTCCACAGGCCAAATTTTAGAGTCATAAAGGTACTGAGATCTGAGTTGTAAGAGGGTTGAAATTGTCGCAACAAAGTATGCAAGCTTTGCTCCAAAATAACTCAAAAATAAGCTCCAAATTTTGACTAAAAGTGTCACCAAAAACCAAAACCCAAGACAAAAAAAAAAACCATAAAATCCAAAATTGCTTGTTCAACTCGTCTTAACATTTATTAGAAATAAACCTATATATTCATTCCTTAGGCCCAAATTCTCACTCTGCTAACTTGACTGTGTTGCTCCCTTTGACGATCAATGAGAGGTTATATATAGTGGTTGAGAGGGGGCCCTATATTGGAGCTAACTTACGAAAGGACATGTCCTTTTACAGAGGCCGACTTGAGCCAATCAAGTTGACTTGTACACATGCTTCTTTAAAAATAAATTTCTTCCTCCATGAACTATACTTGCAAGGCTTATTGAACACAAGGACTTAGGGCAAGCTTATTTTACAATTTCAAACCTTCTTTTAAGGGGTACAATGGAGTGATAGGTTTTGGTGAAAAGCCCATTGATTGGGGCATCAAGCTTCAAAAATTAATCTCTCTTCAACCAAGAAGACTCACAAAATGTGTCAATTATTAAATGTAATGGTGAGAGAAGGGCTACCAAACTAGGAGTTCCTTGCAACCAAATTCACTTGATTTGTGCATACAAATCATCAAATGAACATTGGCTCATTCACCCTTTGACAACAATACCAATTTTTCCAACAAGATCATGCTTAAATTGGCCAATTCATGCCTAAACTCCACAATGATGGGATTCTGTAAGGACATCTTACATCCAATAATGTTGACATTATTAAAGACTAATTAACAATCCAACATTCCAAATTTTTATTTTTACTTTTATTTTATTCAACTACGTTTTCTTCAAATTCATGTGAAACAAGATGGAAACAATGCAAAGAATAATTGTTATAAAGAGGGCAAAGCCTCCAAAATAGATAGGAGTAAGGGAGGCTTATCATTAACTCTTATCGCGGGGGAGGAGAAATGTTGTAGATTTGTAGATGCAATTTTGGATCCATTGTCAAAAGGTTGCATAAGTAATGAAATCCATTGCAATAATTTCACCTTTGATGGACCTCATGCACCAATGGTGTCCATAAAAAGTCATGACATAGCAAGGTTTAAAGCCAGGAATATTGAGACCTTATTATGAATAGCAAAAATGTATCTAAAGAGATGGTAAGAATGTTAAGAGTCATAATGGTCAATACATTCTTTCATAACCTTGAAAACCCCTCTGCAGCAAAATTGGATGGGCATTATAAGATCTTGAACATTGATGAGACAAGGGTACATGTTGGTAGTGAAAACTATGGAAAACATACTAATAAAACATGGGGCAATAGAAATGTTTTGAAGTGCATAGAATGGTTTACCATACTCTTTTGTGTTGAATCAAGTCATTGTTGCATCCCTAATTTCTAGATATTCAACGGAAATAGGGAGGCTAGGAACTATGCTGAGGGGTGAAAAGGTATATATTATATTATCTTCTAAGGGACACATGGATCAACAATGGTTTTTTGTGTGCTTGGCATACATTTTCATGTATGTTATAAGGAAGGTGTCACAAGCAAATCATTATATTTTATTTTTAAATGTCAACTATGGCAACAATGTGTCATTGGAGACCTTTGAGGCAATCCATAGTTTGGCAAACAATTTTATTACAAAGCCACCCCAGTGGTTTTCAATGATTCAAATTCCAAGTGCAGAGTTGACTTCTATCGAAATTCCCTTCTACTGACTATGATTGGTGCACCCTTACTATGTCTAGTTTGAAGTACCTCATAATTATTAGCTTTTGTAATGAGTAACAGCCACCACCATGCACATTGCCTCCAACTTGGATGAAATAAGCTTATAATCAATAGTTTTATTTGTGGTTTATAAGGAGTAGTTACAATTGCCTAGTTGGACATCAAATTCTATCAAGTTTGTTGTACATTTGGTGCCCTTTACCAATGCATCAAAGAGTGACTAAGGATCAAGTTAGAGGATAAATCCACAACATGCACTTCATTTCATCAAATAAGGGAGTATTCTTCCTTACCATTTATGTGCTTTGTTGAGGTAATCCTTATGACCCCTAGCCAAGCCATATTTTTTTTTATATTTTCTATAGAAAGTTTCATCCCTATCCCACAAATAAGAGCTTCGAAATACCACCTCACAAGCATCTAAGAATGCAACTTCATATTTTACTTCATTGAAATAATAAACATTAATGGCAAGACCAATCTTACCTCTCCTAGTTATTCTCATGGTAGATTTCTCTTGTACCTGTCCCAATTAAAATAGTCATATTGAACCATAAGTTTCTAGACCAAGCTCATCAACTAAGGTATCAAAAACAAAATTACATTGAAAACCATTGTCAGACAAAACATTACCTTCTAATTCCGAATAGTGCATTTATGTCTCTAGCTAGCCTTGGCTGTAGCAATTTGTTGTAAATTGTCATTTTAGTCACATCAAGTGTGTTATCTACAATTTTATTCCATCTTGGTAGTTGTTCTTGCTCCTTTCTCATATTGTAGTATTTTGGACTTACTTTTGGATGAAGCTTCAAACACTTGTCATATGTATGCCCATCCACATCACAACACTCATAATGTTGGTTGGGGTCTTTTCCCTTTTGGTTTCTGAATGTATTCATTAGTATATTTAGACACTTAGAAGTTAGTTAAGATTAATTTGATCTAATGTTTTTTAAGGTAAAAGTGTTTTTTAGTATGCATTTTCAGTTCAATACATTCTAGACATAGAGTGATGCAATAACTCATATTCTTCTCAATACTAACGACTATTGATACATGGCTTAGCACACAATTGGTCTATGATCTCTATCTAAAGAGTATGGAAGGCCATTTGTTAATGATTAACTATGAGAAACTCTCTTATGTACAAATTTTTTCTTTTCATTAATAAATTGCCTCGAGCGGTCACATTCACTAGGGGAATGGGTTGTTAGTTTTAGTAGCTTAGACAAGTGTTATTGTCTCTATTGGTGTCTATGAGGCTAAGGAACATGGGAATATAATTATCTACAAGACCAAGAAAAAAATTCTAAGGAAAATACCTTAATTAGATTAATTAGTCAATTATTATATATTTTCCTAACTTAGGAATACTGATTAGTTAAATCAGATTAGTTGAGGTGAATTGATTTTTCTCCTAGCTTAGGAAAATGTTTAATTAAATCATATTAATTGAGGTAAATCGATTTTGCTCGATTTTTTGTATGCATTTTCAGCTATGCAATCTGATGGTCACAATATATTCTAGACATAGAGTGATCCAACAACTCATATTCTTCTCAATACTAATGGCTATTGATCCATGGATTAGCACAAGATTGGTATATGATCTCTATCTAAAGAGTATGGCGGGTCATTTGCTATTGATTAACCAAGAGAAAAACTCTTATGTACATTTTTTTTCTTTTGCATTAATAAATTGCCTCGAGTGGCCACATTCACTAGGGGAATGGATTGTTCGTTTTTTAGTAGCTCGTATAGGTGTTCTAGTCTCTATTGGTGTCTATGAGGCTAAGGAACATGGGAAGATAATTATATCCAAGGCCAATAAAAAGTTTCTAAGGAAAACGTCTTAATTAGATTAATTAGCCAATTATTAATATTTTCCTAACATAGGAAAATTGGTTAATTAAATCATATTAATTGAGGTAAATGGCCTTTGCTTTGGTGACTTCTAAAAAAGTCATGAGAAGGGATCAAGATTATCTTAGCCATCAATTCAGATTATATCGTGGTTGTTGGTTGCTCAACAAGAGATTATCAAAGCAAGATGATGAGGCTTTGGAGATCATTCAGATGAGGCACAGTTGACGACACTAGCAGTTGGGTTTCAGTACAGAGATTGAAAAGAGAATTTCCAGAGAAATTCTCCACAGAGATTCCAGGATTTTGTGAGGAGAAGGATAAATTATTCTACAGAGATAAGGTCAAACTAGGTAGTGTGTGTAGCCATTTTATCCAATGCGAGTTGCGGGAGACTCGTTTCGGTTGCCAAATGCCAGAAATATTTCCCAAATGGAGCGTGAGTTGTTCAATCGAGTAGATGGAGGCATATTCACTCATGATATTTATTTCCCAGTGGTAGTGGGATTTACAAGGAAAGAGAATTCAAACTTCTAGTTATCCAGTGTGCATAGCAGGAGGAATTGTAAATTTCCTTGGAGAGGCATAATTGTTTTGCAAAAGGAGATATTGTATTTCCAATTTGATTTTTCTAGTAGGAGTGAAGATTATTTGTCGAATATTTCCCAGTGAGAGGCAAGTAAATTGTAATTCTCAATTTTGCTTAAGATTAATAAGAAAACCCTCATCTGCAAAACTAATTTTCCCCGCATTGGGTTTTTTCTAGGGTCTATTGTCCAAAATAATCGGTATCTAAATTTTTATGTGTGTGTGCATTATTCTCTTATTTCATGTTACTATTATTATTGGTGAAAATTGCAGTAGTGATTTTATTCATTATTGCAATTATTAATTTATGAAGGCAAATAATCTGCAATAAATAGGAGAATATTTTTCGATACCTGCAATTAAGGAAATTTTAAATGGACTATTTCCCTCTTAAAGGGTTTTAAACATGTAAAAAAAATAGTATTATAATATTTGATATATTTGTGTTAGTGGTTAATTAAGGTGTGAGCTTGTGCGGAATACCATATTTTGTCGAACATGGTATTAGAAACCATTTAAAGTCCCACTCTCATTGTTGATCTTGAACCTTTGTTGCCCCATTTTTAGGTTCTACTATTTATACGCATTTATGAGTTGAGTGAATTATTCCATTGTGTTAAAAGCACTGCTTTCAATTGGAAATGCTTTTTATTTCACCCACAAAGGTTTATGTTTGCTAAGATACGATATTTTCTATCATATCTGAAGGTATAAACTCTAAATATGCTCTTTTGATTATTTTTCTATGGATGCAGGGTGGTGGGTGAGTATAAAATTTAATGGTGTTAAGACTTGTGCAGTGTGTGAGATATCCATCCCTAGAATTGAATTTATGACTTTAGTTGGCCCTCTTTGCTATTTCTCTCTTGTGTTGAGGGAGGTGGGGTTATTTCTGTGGAAAACTTAAACACAACACCTATGCATTTGAGTTTGTTAGGCCTCCCTGAAGCTATTGTTTTTTATTAGCATAAATTTGAAGAGAATTGTTATGCCTCTGACTTAATTGGTAGAGGGGCGAATTTTCACTATGAGAGAAGATGTGAATTGGCATAGCCATCTCTCGAGCTCGAATGACTCTCTGCCTGTCAATGAAGTTTTGGTTCCTCTCTATTATGTCCAAGGAAGTTTAATTGGAATGCACGTACATGCACATCGATTGGACTTCACACTTCATCGGCAATGGGGAGAGTTCAATATGTGCGAAACATTACCAATTAAACAACATTGTAATCTTGGGATTCTTTGATCCTTATTAGTTGGTTCATGGTAGCCTAATATGTGGTTTTGCTCATGCTCAAAGGTGCTATTCTTTGTGTTTCCTTTGTTTGTCCATAGCCCTAGTTTATATCTATACATGGCCCGAGGCAGCATCTTCCCAATCGTTATGGTGGCGTTTCAGGCTCATCCTCATCTCATCATCGACGTTTATTTGGTTGGGATTCAGTGGCTTACCACTTTGATTTGGTTCCCTTTGAAGTGAGGAGTCAAATTCTTCACTTAGAGGCAAAGAAGTTTGGGGAGTGGTTATATTTTTCTGACTCTGAGATCAGTGACATCCACCTCAGATAGATTCCTGACCCAGGAAAATTTAGAAAGAGGACGTTCTACTTCTTTCACTCACTTCCTATGCACCGTCAGCTAGAAACCTTGCTTCATATGTTAATTCATGACAAACAAGTCGACAATTATCAATTATTTGTAGGTCAAGAGGAAATCAAGAGAATTATTTGGACATTTGACACAATTTGGATGATATTATGGCCAAGTTAACACGGATATATCATTTGTTGATGTTTTACTCAAATAATGAGCGAGTTTGATGTGCAACTTGTAGCACCAACAATCATCAATGCTCCAGCTAGCTCATCCCAATGAAACTCTACCCCACTCTCTTTAGTTGTCATATTGGATTAATCTCAAGGTCTTTGCATTTCTTTTTTGCAAACTAGTTGCTACTGGTTTTTATGGTCTAGTTCTTCATCACGAGTTATTAGCATGTCATTCTTATATTTTAATCATAGTATAATGCATGTAATGTAATTGTCCATGGGTAATAGACACAACAATCCTCATTATGTCTTTAAACAAACCCTATCTTTCTAGTATTGTCCTCATTAAGTTTTTAAACAAACCTCTAGGAAGTCAATTTTTAGTACCTAAGGTCTTTACATATAGTAATGGTGAACTTTTATTTTCAATGTTGGAAATATGGGATCCCAGAGCTCCTTTTGATGAAAAGGAGTTATTAATGTAATATCAGTTATCAATAATGGAATTATATTTACGAAGCTTACAAAAAACAATTATTTCCATGGTTTTTGTTCTTAAAACAACTTTATAAGATAAAATAATTAAATCGTTCAAATTTGATAGATGAATGTTAATTTCAATCTTCCCGGATGCGGGTGACACATCGTCAGTTATGGAGGCGCCACTTGCAGGACATGGGCAGCCTCAGGATTAATGAGGGCATTCAATGTCGGATCGTCGCCATCGAATATAGGGCGGGGTTCAACCTGGAAGCACATTCATTGTGCCATTCTTGCCGTAGGCTCGTCTGCAACGAGTAGTTATGGCGACCGAGGTTCGAGGCAAAGGTTCAGTGTTCAAATCAGCTGATGATGAGGCTCAATTCATGCTGGGTCATGTGCAGCTTTCGGCCTTTGACGCTCTGTTCTTGCTGGTTCATGCTCCAGCTCCCGCCTGCTCACCCGCTCTCAGGGAGACCTCACTCTCCTTCCCTCTGCTCGTTGGTCGTTGTTCTGAAAGGAGAGGGGACTGCGAATTGGCTTCCTTCCCCAATTCCGCCTCTGCCTCATTTCCGCCACCCTCTCGGCTCCTTTTCCTCGGCTCTGTCACAAGCATGGTCCGGCCACGGCAGCGTTCGCCTTGCCGTCGAGGCTCGGCCAGGGGAGAGTCCTCTCGGCCTCCTGCTCAGATTCCTAAACCCTATCGTTGTCGATGTTGTTTCCATGTCTTCCCTGATGCCACGCCAATTCAAGCCAGCCAATTTGTGGATTCCCGCAGCCCTGACCCTTCAGCTCCTTCACCGGCCTTTGGCTCAGCCATCTTCACCTTCAGTAGCTCGTTGGACAGGCCCCGCATCAACGCTCATGTGTCGGTTCTTTTCCTGGATGAAGCGCCATCTGATAGTGAGGAGCTCCGTGGCAACCAGCAGCAGCACCAGGACGAGGGCTCAGCATTTGTCGAAGAGGCGCCAGGACTGGTGGCAGAACAAGGTCCAAAGCTGCCGGAGGCGTCAACTTCCAAAGCGAGGGATGTCAACCTGGGTCCCCATCCTGCTGCAGCGGAAGATGAAGAATCTTGGGGGTGCCCAGTGGTCGAAGAGGAACCGGAGAAGTAACCAGCCCTCCGCTCAGCTTCACCGTCTCCAGCTCCCTTCAGGTCTTGTTTTGGCTCTCGGCTCATATAATTTCAAGGTCTTTCTGGTTTTGTCTAATGTTGCCCCGGCGTGGGATAATTTCAATGTTTTTCTGGTCTTGTTTAATACTTCCCCTGCGTGGGATAAATCTGTTAAGGCTACCCCTGCGTGGGTTAATCCTCTTAACTGGTCTTGTTTTGAGATGCCCCTGCGCGGGATAACTATGCTGGTAGTCGGTCGCCCCTGCGTGGGTTCAGTATTTTGTGTGGGACGTGTCTCTTTGAGAGTCTCAGTTCCCCTACGTGGGATGACATCTGGATCAGATCGCCGAGGCCTGGCCTCAGGCGAAGATACTACATGACTGTAATGTTCTGCCCGTTATGTAATTAATAGATTAGTTTTTTAGCGAGAAAAAAAATGTTAATTTCAATCTAAAGTAATAGCAATATTATAAAACAAATAGTTCACTTTTCTTTAGCCTTAATCGAGAGTAATGGCCACATTATACAACAACATAATCAACTTTTCTCTTCTTTGTTAAGATTCAATAGATTAATAATGATGTCAATTAATATTAACAACATAAACAACGCCATCATCATCAAGCATACATATCTATAAAAACAACCTATAAACATATAAATCCAAAATACTCGTAGCTACAATTTTTTTAATAATAATAATATGAAATGCATATGATGATTTTTTCCTAGAAAACCTTGTTTGTAAATCTATTAATAAAAATAAAATTATAATATAACAACTTGAAACAATTTATTATTTTTATTTTTACTTTTCATTATTTTTTAGCTTTAGTTGACATTATGTTTTTTTATTATTTGATTTAACTCTTAGACACTACAGTTCCCCGATGGGGGTGATTTGACAACAAACCAAGTGTCAGAGGATCAGTCCTCCGGACCACCGGTGGCTCCACGCGAATAATTACTCCACTTATGGCTATATAGGACCACATTTACTGCGGATCGTGGGAGGTCTTGCTCGAGATTAATATAGCGAGGTGGCTGCAAAAGGCAATTAAATAAGGTGAATTGGGAAATGAGTGTGGGTGGGCAGGGCGACTAGTTATGTTTTCATGGTGACCCCTCAGGCTTGCGGCCTTGGTTGCGAGGCGTTGTGTGTTCTTTCATCTCTCTAGTGCGGTCAGAGGTGATTTCTCTGCTTTGTCCCTGGGCTCCGGCAGTCGAACTGAGTCGTCTCCATGCTCTAGTTCACTAGTGGCTCAAGGACTTCGAAGATGGGCCTTATTGTTTTTATCTGGGAAGAAGAGGAGGAGCAGCTAGGTTTATTGATCTGATGGCTCTTGGTGTCTCTAGCTACTCTAGAGGGACTTGGACTGTATGATTCAAGCCTTTCGTGGTTGCTTTCTATCGTCAATTGGCGGAATAAGGGTGTTGGGGACTCTGCAGGGCGGCCTGGGTTCACCTTGAGGTCGAATTATGTTAGAAGGGATCTCAGCAGAAGGGGTGAAGCTAGGTTGCAGTGCTTCTTAGTCGTGGGGGAAAATAAAATTTGCAAGTTGGCGGGTGGCAAGAGGGAATTGGCATGGAGGACCTCCAGTTTCGCCTCTTGGCTTTCCTTTCAGATAGTGCTTGGAAAGTGCTCGGTGCAGTTAGGACAGAGATTGTTTGGAGTTTTGAAGTGGGAATCAGGGCACGGGGTGACCCAAGAAGCATGTCGCAGAAGGGAGGAAGGTATTTTCTCTTGGGGAGCGTCGTGCGCAACTCAGTTCAATTGGACGGAGGTGCCCAATCAAGTGCTTCACCCTTCTGGGTGGCGTCTCTTTGTCACAAGTATTGTTAGTTGTTTTTATAAGGAATTCTGCTATGGGGGGTCATCACCACTATTTCTAGTTAATTGTTATTTTCTCTCAATGCATTGGCAAAGAGGGCAAGCCAGATGCGGTGGTGGGCAACAATAGGAGGTGCGGCGTCATGAGCCCAGCGATAGTACCTCGTCGTCTAGCTCAAAAATCTGGGAGACCGAGGAAACTGAGACGGTCTCCCCAATCCAGTCTCAAGGTCAAGTTGAAGCTTCAGCTTCCCTTGACTCCATTGCTAGTCAATTATGTCAACTATAGCTCAACATGGACATCCTCCACGACCACGGGCATGAAGACAGAAATGAGACCATGGCACAATTTCAGGACATCCAATGTAGTGAGAGAGGGATTTTAGAGTTTCTAGAGAGGGTGAGAGGTCAACACTACCATATGATTGACCACCTTTGCAGTCTGGAAGCGAGGGTGGAGCACATTGATTTTCATCTTCATGGTCGCAGTGGTCTCTTTGTTGCTCCTCTTGTGTTGTCTCCTCACCAACCCCACTGATATGCAATTGATAGTTTTGTTTTCCTTTTGTTTGTGTCGGATATGCTTATGTATGTATGTACTTCGGAAATAATAGTTGTTACAAGCTCATTTTGGCTAGTTCCCAGCCCCCCCCTCCCTCTTAAAAAAATCTAGTTGAATGAGATAGGGGAGATTGGTAAGATGGCCGATGTAAATTGTATTGTCATGAAAATATAATGCAAGTTTTTTTTACCGACAAAAAAAGCACTTAGACACTACAACATATTTCCCAATTGAAAGGACATTCCAATGTTTATACTCATTTACCGCCAAACAATATCTCCTACATATTGGGTTGTAAAACACCCTCATCAAGATGCAAACAAAAATATCCTTATCCATCCAAATTATCATTATATCAAATATTAAATTAATAATTAATAATATTAAATATTATTAATTTAAATATAAGTGAATATTCTATGTTTTATATAAAGAATATTTTTAAAATAAATAAAATCCTCAAAATTAGTAGCGGGTAAATACATGTTGCCAATGTCAAACTTGTGTTATTATCAACTGAATATGATGTAAATGATTGGATTACAAGAAGAAGTCCTCTTCTGCCATATTACAAAATGGTTGAGAATTTCAAAACATTACAATTTTGATTTTGAATTTTGTTTCTTTCCCAATACTTCAGTAATATAGTATTTTCATACTTTTAGTTTTAATTGAATTTTATACATTTTGTTGCTCATGTAAATAGAGTAGATTATTCTTTCATTCAATATTAAAATTAATTTGATCCACATTCAACTTACCTATTTTTTACTAGTTCAAAAAAAAATGAATTAAATATTATGAATCAAAATAAACAAAATAAAACAAAAAAATAAATTAAATAATTTATAATAATTAATTATTAAAATTTAAATCACTAATTAAAAAATAAAAAAAAAATATCTCTCATATTTAATTTTCAAAACTTCTATTATAACCATGATTCCTATTGCAAAATATTACAAAAATTTTCTAAAATGTCGTATGGTTATTTCTTCATTTTCTATTTTCCAGGCCCAACTGCATCACTTGATCATCCCTACATGATGATCCACAACATAATGTTATACTTCCATAACCCATGATAATGATTTGCTTCCAAGTAATATTTTCCAAATAGATTCTAAATTCATCCAGTGGCTCATTACTGATATCAATTTTGGTGCACAAACCAGGATCAAAGTACACCTTGCTATCATAGACAGGATCTAATGATATAAAATCATCCAAGATATTTCCAATATCTTGGACAATCACTTCATCCCACAAGCATAGAGAGAGATTAGGCAACTTGCCACAAATATGTAAGGTGTTGATATCCCCTATGGTTGGATTGAAACCTATATTGTCAAAGTTTGAGACATGAGACAAAATTCTCCCAAAACCAGAAAGGTTAGGCAACCTACCACAAAGATGTAAGTTGTCGATATCGTAAGGTGTTGATATCCCCTATGGTTGGATTGAAACCCATACTTCCAAAGTTTGAGACATGAGACAAAATTCTCCCAAAACCGAATTGCATTATGAAGTATTATAATATGATTCATTTCTGAGAATAAATAGTTTGGAATCTCATTTATAGATATAAAACTTATTAAAGATCAAATGAGTGTGTTCATAAAGTTGGGAGTTAGAATATGAGTAAAACAAAAGAGTTTTGAGTTTCATTATTTAAGGTTGGTCGAAAGAAATTAATTGTAGTATAAAATTCAAGCAAGGTTATCACATGCTACTTATCCTTTTTTGCATGTACATTGATACGTTAGAACATTGGTCAAAAGATGTTAGTTGTACTGGCCCATACTAGAGTAGAGGTTCTTGAGGATTCCTAGATTCTTATTGAGGCCATAGGGATTCCTTACCATAAGAACTCATCAACATAAATAAGGATGATGACCATGAACACTTACAAAACTTTTGTATATGACAACAATAACTTAGAGGAAGTCTTTATACAAATTTACAAGAATCGATATTCATCACAAAAGCTCAATTGGAACTATAATGTTGAGAAAATGATAAATGGAAAGTGAAAAGCTTATTATGGTCTTGAAAACAAGTGTAAATGAGTGGATCGTTAACCGTGGGATAAAGAAATACTCGTCTTTGATACCCTCGTCATTCATGTTATCGTATACAGATATGTACTTCCAGGATGTTATCTCTAAAGAACCTTAAAGAAAGATGCAATCTGAAAATTAAAGGCAATACACGTTATATCATATCCTCTTCATAAAAGCGAACTTTACCACGATTGACTTAATGTAATGTAAAAATACAAGATAAACAACATAAGAGGCTCCCCAAATTACTTCATACTCCACCCAAAACCATTAGTGGCTCAAGTAAGGATGGCATCAAGATGAAAAGTCTTTCTTAAATCATTGGGGAATATAGGAAGATTTCATTCCACAAAACACCGACAATATTAGAAATATTATTACTTCAAAATTTAAAGAGAATATATGGTGCAATAAAGAACTAGAAGAGAAAAGAAGCTAAGATACTACAAAGAAGTGGTCGACCCTAATTTAGAAGATCAAAAGCATCTCTATGTTCTGACTAGTTCAAAGAATAAAATCAACATTATTAAAATTTGAACCAACTCCCACAAGCTACCTAGAAAAACTTGGTATCGAACATTTCTTCAAACTCCAAAGATGCAAGAATTTGTCATCTTTGTGATACTAGGAACGTTGAAAATGAAAATCACTTGATCCTATAATGATTTTCTAATGCCCTACATATACTCAAGAATTTATCCATTTGCATCAATGGACAAATAACGTTAAGAAAAATACAAACTAGAGGAAACAGTAGATTTGAAAGAACATCAGCCCATGGAAGAAACTTCAAAAAGTGCAAGCAACTACCATGGAGATGGATTCATGCTACAACTGCCAATAACCCTGCAAAAACCACTAAAGAGGACCAAAGAACTAATGACCAATTGGGCCCAATCTCTTCAATACTTACTAATTTGAAATTAACTTTACAGCCTAGCTTAACTTCTAGACAGCAGACGGTTCACACTTTTCGTCCTTGAATTAGCTTAGCAGAAAACGAGGTTTAGTTTAAGTGCATTTTTTAGTGGAAAAATCATGGTGAAGAGCTTAATTTGAGGAAAAGGATTTTAGTTTCTAAAGAACCATCTGAGCTCAAAACATTCTAAATTCCACAGAAACGCAAACCCAAAAAAAAATGAACGAGACCAATTCAACTACAAAAATAATGGAAAAAAATCTATCAAAAATATCTTGCAGTCTTGTTGTCCTCTAAGATGACTCTAAGTCAGTTAGTCATGCCATAGCATCTAAAATGTTTTGTTGGTTTTTAATTTTTATGGATGACCAATGTTATGGATGATTTAAAACAAGGGCTTAAGCTAGATGAAAGGGTTGATATTTGTCTAGCTATAGTTAATTGATTTAAAGTGAATGAATCACGGAATATTAATGAAATATAACTTGCTAAATATTCAGACATAATATTTGATTAGTTATAAACAAAGAATATAGGAAAACAACAATTCCTGTAGAACAAAATATATTTAAATGAATGCAGATTTGTGTGACAGTTAATTGATATAACGGGAGTTTATAATAATAGATAGTCTTATAAGCTAGTCCCTAGTTATTATTGATAACTCCACAGGTGATTTAATACTGACTGATACTCAGTATGATCTTACCCATATCTCTGCATAAAGACTTAAATATATGAAGAAATACATAATGAAATAAGCACATGTGAAAACTTACAAGGAGACAAAACTATAGAAGGCAAATTCAGAATCATTTCATTAACTTGGTAAATCTCTAGCTCGATTACAACTTTGTTCTCAAAGTTCATCCAAGGGTTCAAACCTTAATAAATCGAAGGAGTTATTTATACAAAAGTTCTTCTAGATATTTTCAAAACAAAAAATACAAAAATAGTACAAAACTATAGGAATTTCAAAACTGCAAAGTGTTGGCACTATTCTTTAGGAATATGTTGATGATGTGGTCCCCAAAAAGTGTTTCCCAGCTGTCCTTCAGTTGTTGATGAAAATTTACTCAATAACTTCACACAAGTGATCCCATCGGTCTTCACTTGGTATAGCAAGATTTACCAATTTCCTGTAAACTTCATCAACCTCGGTGTACTTTTCAAAAGTGGGCTTATTTACAAAAAGATGTTTAATCTCATGCTTAATAGTCAAGTCAAAATCTAAAGCTTCTAATGCTTGTTTCCATCTAATATTCCCCTTTCTACCTGCAAATTTTTCTTGATCAATTGTTATAGTATAAAGCTTCTTGCAGTGTTCTTCCAAACTCGTCAACATGTCATTTGGGGCCACTAATCCTAACAGTCCTCTCTGATTAAGTAAATTAAACTTAAAATGAAACCTTTGGACAAAATTCTTCAAGGTTTGACACAGTTTCTAAATGATTCATCAGGTTCTTTTTCTGCAAAACCTTTCTGATCTCCAAAATGGTTTATGTTTTGTCTATAATCTCAATCTGTTCCAACTCAACCACGGTTTTTGAATTTAGAACTATGATCATATTTGAAGCTTCACTTGGTTTGTCTTTAAGAAGCTACTTCACATCATTAATGAATACCTAACATCTATTTATGAGTTCCTCCTACTCGAAAATGATTTGAATGGAGGGACATACTTCAATTATGGCCTGACTGATATCTACCTAAATGCTTTCCTTGGCTTGGGCCAAGGTTTGAGCCATTACTGACTGGCTTTGCAACTCTTCAATTCTTCTGTTCAACTTGTGTGTTTTTTGCATTTCTTCAACATACAGAGTATCATTATTTATCTTCTAAGCTTCCATATTTTTAAACTTCTTATGAAGCCTTTCATTCGTTTGCTTCTGGTGAGTCAACTCCTGTGAGAGTTTGTTCAAATCTTCTGTTGTCGATGTATATTCTATTGTGGCTGTTGTAGATTCCCCTATTGTTCTGGACGCTGTAATAGGAATAGTTGTGATGGGAGTTATAGCTAACTAAGTAAATTGCTCTTTTTCCTTGAGCACTTTCTCAATTTTCTCCTCCATAGTCTTTATCTATGCATTCTTATCAATTATTAGTTTGAGCATTTCTTCCTTGTGTTGTTCACTTTCTACTATCTCCTTGGTCTGGGGGTCCTCTATAGAAGGAAGTTTCAGTTACTTCCTCAATGATGTAATATTTGTGTTCTTCTTGATAATACTTTCAGTAGCTTTGACATCAGTAGGGTCATATCCAATTTTAATTACTAAGTCCTCTAATAACTTGACCCTATTATCCTTAGTTAAAGTTGATATTTTCTCAATATTCAATTGTGACTGCACATTTGACAAGGCACTTTTAAGTTTTGACAATGCCATAGTAGTATTAATCATGGTAGAGAACAACATCTCACCAAACTGCCTATGCATGTCCATTTGATTAATTAGATGTATCTAATTAGCATCAAATGAAAATACAGCTTTCTTGTAATCAGAAGAACCTTTAGGAAAAGGCACTTGAGCCTGTAGAAAATCCATTTGCATTCTCCCTTTCTCACTGTCAACAGTTGTTAGCAACCTGTGTTGTGAAGTAGAAGTATACTTCCAAAATTGGGAATAAATATTTTCTTTTAAAGCTTCATTCTTCTGCTTAATTTCAAGGAAATTCGTGAAGACATTTGATGACTCTGTTTCACTTGGTCCCGCAGATTGAGTGATCTCTAACAAATTCTGTGAAGTAGAAGAAGAAGAAAGAGTAGTAATTGCAGGTTCTTTTGTCCCTATGGAAACTTGTGAATCATCCAAATTGATGATGATAGGTTCCTTCTAACCCTGAGTAGTAGTAGTGCCTTTGGATTCAGTCCTTGATTTCCTCTGATAGTGAATGAATTCCTTTTCTCCAATTCCTGATGATGATGATCCTTCCCTGGGCCTCTTGTGCTGCTTGGTTTGAGAAGTTGGAGTCTGAAGAGTAGAAGGATGTCAAACATGTTCTTATGCTTCCTGAAGAGTATTCTCTTCCCACCGTTATTGATTCATGAATTTTTCAATCTCTGGTCTATGTGTATGATTGTAAGGAGTGGTTTTGAGTTCCACACTTAAGTCTGAAATAATGTTGAATGGGTCATAAATCAAGTGAAGCTTGGTTGGAAACCCATTTGTTTTAGTATGGCATCTTCTTCTAAACTTGTTGATCTGGTGTTACAAATGAATTATCCTACTTATGCCTTTATGCCTTTATCCTGAACTGTGATCTCCTCTTCCCTGAAATGAAATGAAGCTCATCCATATTCATCATTTGCCTAATATATTCCAGAGAGAAAATTCTCATTGGAACATATTTGACCAACTTGTATGGAGCCAATTCGCAACCATATACTCTGATCTATGTGCAGTTCTGGTAAAGATATCAATCTCTTGTTCTAACTTGATCACTGAGATGCAGGATCCTTTTGATTTCTATATTGATCTTGGGTTCACTCTGACTGCTGAGAAGCTGTGCAACTGGGTGAATGAAACAGTCTATAAAGCCTGAAAATATGAACTCACTTGACTTCTTTCTAATCAATGAGGTCCATTGAGTGACTGCTTGATTCTCTTGATGATCATCCTACTTATGCAAAACAATAGGAAACCTGTCTCCCTCCTGAAAAATAAACATATGAAATAGCACATAGGAGTATTTAAACACTCCTTCAGTAGTGATATTCATCAATTTCTCATGCATAGCTTCAACCAATAATTGACTGTAGTTATACATGAAGGCAGATTTGTTTTCTTTGGAAAAGATTAATAGATAGCCTAGGATAGCTTCATCTACACATTGGTCTGATTGATAGCCTAATAAGAAAGAAATTAGGGAAATTATGTGCTTGGCTCTCTCAGGAAACATAGATGTTGGTTAAAAGGAAGATTCTTTTTTGGGAGCTCAGCATCTTCAGGGAAAAATATCTCAAAAATTTGAGCTCTTTGAGAGAAGGTCAGCGTGTGATATAGGTAAATTAAGGTTACAGTGGAGAAAAAACTAAGGGTCATTCTCAGGGATCATAAGCATTTTATTAATGGTTTCTGCAATGATAGTTATCAGAATGTCTCCATTATGAGCTACCATTATTCTCTGTAAAGGATTATACTTGTATTGGCACCAGATAACTAAATCAGGAAAGGAATGGGTCTGAGGAAACATATATAGAGGTAGAAGGGATTCCCACAGGTTTATTTCATCCTCAGAATCAAAGTATGTTTGCTTCAGCCAATTATGCAATTTGAACATGTTGAATTTGCATTCAGTATCTACAATTTTGACATATTGGCCGGCTAATGGGATATGGTCCAGGTCTAAGGCATCGGAGGTCTTTGGGGTTTCCTATGTTGCAGAGGAACTGGAAAAATACTTTTCTTTCTTCTTTTGAACCACGATATCAGAACTGTAATGGTGGAGGATAACGGAAAAATGACAAAAAAGATTGCAGAGATATGTTCCAAGGACGCGTACTATTGCAAGCTCAGCAATGGCATGAGTCTGTGAGAATATGAATAGTGCGGGAAACAATGAAAGGAAACTATTTAGGAAAACGGGTAGATGGATATTTATAAATGGATTAAGGCTATCGTTATAGGAAAGTTGTTGCTAATTGTCTAATTAGGAATTTAATGCAGCAACAGGAGGCAAGATTAGCAACGGGAGGCAATTAATGGCAGCAACGGATAGGTTGTAATAGGTGAGGGAACGTGGCATGGAGCAGTTGGACGCAGATGGCGTGGGAGGTTTGACTGTTGGCGCGGTAACGGGAAACGAGGGAAGGAAGGATGGAAAATTTCATGTGGGGGGCGGGGGGGTAGTGGTAAGCAGTTTGGAATGAGGGGATGCGAAGCACTGAGGAGGCGACACGTATGCAAGTGGAACGTGCAGACCACTTTTCGTAACCCAACCCTCCCCCCCCACCATTATCTCGTTTCATGGCGAGGGGGTGCGAAGAGGCTTCCCTGTCGTTGATCTGGGCGGGGAGGTGGATCACCGTTGGATTTCGCTCAAAATTTTTTGCTTGCTGACAAAAGCTTTTTGTCGTATATGACCTTTGACAAAAAGCATAAAATTATTTATTTACAAAAAATTAATCACCCTTTTAACAAGGTAATTAAACACTAATTAAAAATTAATCTATTTTGGGTGTGGTTACACTATCAACCCCTATTTAACTATTTCACTAACTTAAACCTAATCTAATATAACTTAGGCCAATTTTGAGCATGTTAGGCCTTTTATTTGTCTTATTTTATCCTAATTTCTAATGTTTAACCAAGATTAAATTGTTTGGTTGAACTTATTCTCTAATCTAATACAAAAATTTAAATGATCTGATCAAGATTAAATAGTTTGATTCATATCAGAAGAAAATGTTGGGGTATAAAAACACATTGAACACAAACCTTTTTTTATTACAAGTACAATTTATTTCATGAAGTGGCATTTAAACAAGCACACTTATACAAAGAAAAAATTCTTTTAATGGAGTTTTATTTCATCTCTTTTTTCTTTTTCTTTTTCTTTTTCTTTTTCTTTTTTTTTTCTTTTTTTTTTTCATACCCTCTTTTATAAAATAAAAACTAAATTATCAAAAATAAAACATGTTACAACATCAGCTCTAACTAGGGACTGCTTCCTCTTGTAGATTGTAGAGAACTTGCAGATCCATGTGCCTTATCCTCGGGCTAATGAGGTCTCTGTTGAAACAAATACACAATGCATGTAAAATAAAACTCTCTAGTATAATACAATGATGAATTAATGAAAACCTCTCAATACTGAATGTAGTGCTTCAAGTACTTCCCATTGACACGCAATGAGGAATACTCTCCTCCAAATTCTGCAGAATAAAAGTGTTATTACCCTTGACCTCAGCAATGCTAAAAGGTCCCAACCAAAGGTTATCAAACTTGCCATGTTTCTTTTTGTCTTCTCTCCTAGCATCCCATCTCAGTACCAAATCACCTTGCCTGAAATCCCTTTCCCTAGCTTTCCTATCAAACAAGATTTTCATTTTACTTTGATATTTGTTAAGCTTGTAATGTATTTCGTCTCTATCCTCATTTAATTCTATGATCTGATTTATTCTTCGAGAGAAGTCATAAAGTTCTTCATTTGACTCTTGCAAAAACTCCATAATAGGAAAAGCTAAATATGTGGGAGTTATAGCTTATTTTCCATAAACAAGCTGAAAAGGGGATTTACCTGTTGACCTTTTGAGTGAAATCTTGTTGGCCCAAAGTGCATAAATAAGATTATTGTCTCGTCTCCTTTTATGATCCTCCAATGTTTTCTTTATAACGTTAACCAAACTTTTATTTGAGGACTCTGCTAGTCCATTTCCCTATGGATAGTATGGTGTAGAATGATGCAACAAGATCTAATATTTCTGACAGAACTCAATCATCTTAGTATTGTTAAATGTTTGTACATTTTCTGTCAATATTTGTTGGGGGAATCCAAATCTAGACAATATATATTCTTCAATAAATTTGACAACAACATTATCAGTTGCATTTCTGACTGGAATGGCTTCTACCCATTTGGTAAAGTAGTCTGTACCAGTCAATATCCATTTGTGTTCACTGTTTGATGGAGGATGAATTTCACCAATGAAATGCAATCCCCACTGACAGAATGGTGCTTGGACTAATACTGAAACCAATGGAAGAGCTGCTAATCTCTATTTTCTAGCATACATTTGACATTGTGTACAACTCCTAAACTTTGCTCCCACGTGTGAAAATAGAGTAAGCCAATAAAACCCTGCCCTTAAGATCTTGTATGTTGTGGCCCTCCAAGCATAGTGCCCACCACAAATTCCTGCATGAAATTCATCAATGATCCCTTCTGTCTCATTATCTGTTAGGAAAAGTAAAAGGATATTAAGAGGATTATTCCAATATAAATTTGCATTCACAATACGGTACTTTACAGCCTTCAACTTCAGTGTTTTACATTGATTTTTGCTAAATTTAGGTGGACATTCAAATTCTCTAAGAAATTTCACAATATCAAAGTACCAATTTGATAACAAAAAAATTTCATCAATGTGAATCAGAATTGATTGATCTAATGTAGAAGGTTCTTGTGGATTCTCCTGTATTGGGATTTCAGAAGGTTCTTATAGATTCTTCTTAGTTGGGCTCTCAGAAGGTTCTTGTGGATTCTCCTGTGTGGGGGTTGCAGAAGGTTCTTGTTTCTCAGCAGGGATTTCAAAAACAGAATTTATTCCTAAGTTCTTGCAATTGGATTCAGCAGGGAGCTTGGCCAGGCCTTAACCTTTTACCAACTTGGTGGTCTTGATGATGAGATCATACTCTAAAATTTTAGTTATCCATCTCTCTCTCCCTCCACCAGTGTCAGGTTGAGTTAAAATAGTTTTGACAACACTATTGGGTACATAGGCAATGATAAAAGAGTGGAGGAGATAGACATTAAATGCTTTCAGAGCTTGAACTAAAGAATAGGCTTGTTTTTCAATGATGTCATACTTTAGCTCGGCATCTCTCATAGCCTAGCTAAAAAATGAAATGGCTTAATCATCTCCATCTTTGTTCTTTTGCAAAAGAAAAGTAACTAATGTAGTTTCAAAAGCAAAAGAAAAGGCACTGAAAGGTTCAAGGTAATTTGGATTGGCTAGAATGGGGGCTTTTACAATGGATTTTTTAATCTGATCAAATGCATACCTAGCAGGAACAGTCCATTTAACTTCATGGTTCTTTTTCAGCGTATCATTTATGTCCTTAACTATTTCAGCATAGTTAGGGATAAATCTTCTTAAAATAATTTTTCCAAGGAAAGCTTGAACTCCCTTCTCGTTCCTTGGTAATACGAATGCATGAATTGTTGAGAGTCTTTTAGGATCAATGACTACTCCATATTTATAAATGATGTGGCCGAGCAGTTTTCCTTCTTGAACTACAAACAATGACTTCTTGGGATTAAGAGAAATCCCAAAAAAAAATCACCTCTCAAAAACCTTTCTCAAATGCTTCAAGTGCTTTTCATCAAAATTGGAAAAAACAATTAAATCATCTACATAAATAACAACAAATTTGTTGGTCTTACCTACAAACGCTAGGTCCATAGCACCTTGAAATGTGGCTCCAGCATTAGTTAACCCAAAAAAGGCATCCGGGCATACATGAATGTGCCCTATGGAGTTGTTAATGCAGTTTTTTCTCTATCCCATAGACTAACCATAATCTGATTGTATCCAAAAAAACCATCTAACATGGAAATTCTATGGGCTCCTGAAACTTTCTTAAGTAATTGATCCATCTTAGGTAACTTATAATTACCCTATTGGATTTCAGCAGATTTTATCTAAGGTTCATTTAGAGTAGAATTTTTTGAAGGTCTATCAAGCCCTGCCCTAGGTCTAAGATCGTATCTTCTATTCAATTCTCCAATTAGAAATTCAGAGAGGGCCTGATATTCAGAAATTTGATTGTCTTCTTGATTTTGGGAAGACTGATTTGAAGGGTGAGAAACAATAGCATTATGTACAGATGAAAAATCAAAATTATTTATATCTTTAGAGATTAGAGGTCCAAGGTCATCAATCATCAAAGGAGGTTGGATCTATTGATCAATGTTAGGTCTTTGTAAAATTTGAGTTTGAGGGGCTCTTCTAAACTGATTCTATGGTTCAACAACAGTTTGTTGTATGGTTCTAGGCTGAGTTTCAATCTTGGAAATACTATTAGAAAGGTTTCTAAGTAATGATGTTATCTCATCCATTTTCTGATCATCATTTTTGGTCTTTGAGGAAGATCCTTCCTCCTTAGCTTTCATTTTTCTTTCAGCCTTTTCAACCTTGGCCTTGAGTTTAGATGAAGTTGATCTATTAGCCTCAACTTCTATGGCGTTAGTTTGCATGTCATGAAGGGTAGGAGATGTCCTTTCCCTCAGCATGACTACAAATTCATCATCAAAGGCTTTGGAAAACCTAGCCTTTGTTGCCGTAACTAAAGGTTTACAATCATGAGGCATTTTGTGGTAAAGTTTATTAAATCGTTTAATGAAATCTGCCACTGGTTCTCCATGGTTCCTTTTAAACTCTTCAAACTCAGTGACATAGGAAACTAGATCCTTTTTAACACCCCATTGATTTTTTAATATAGTTGTTAATTCATTCCAAGACTGAATTGAATCAGCTTTTAGTTGTCTAAACCATATCCTAACATTTCCCTCTAAAGATTGAACAAATAAACGCATATATACATCCTCATGCTCTATATTCATATTATCTACAAAATCTAAAAATGCAGCGAGATGATCTTCTACAGACAAGCCAGTTTCACCATTAAACCTAGGCAGGTGTTCCAAATACCCATCAAGGAAATTGTTGAGCTAGTTAGGAAGATGCAAGGCAACATATCTAGCTTGAATTATAGGTTGAAAGGCCAAATCTAAAGATGAGGAAGAAGATGATTCAATAGAAGAGGTAGGAGATGATGCAGTGGAGGATGAAGAGGAAGGTGCTGAAGCAATGGGTGAAGAAGGAGGTGTAAAAGTGGGAGGAGGAGAATGGGAAAGTGGAGGATGCCTAAAAGTTTTCAAAGGTGTTTTAATTACTATTTTGAACCTCTGTTTCAACCTGCGTTTTACTTTCAAACAGTGGGTTTGAATATGCAGAGAAGGTTTCTTCATGTTGGGCAGAAGTAGATGGGAATGTATAATGAGTGGGGGATATAAAGTTAGTTGGTTTTAGCTCCAGTAAATGTACATCTAGCTCTTCCTCTAACTTGGGTAAATCTGAAAATATTTCAGGAAGTTTATATGATTCCAAAGATTGGACTAAGAGAGTTGACTGCAGATCAACTCCTTTAGATAAAAGTTCGAAAACCCTAGGTGTTAGATCATCCAAATCTAATTGGGATGGAACAGAGCTAAAGGGATCAAAAGTTGAAATATCTTTGGGATGTGCTGGTACAGAAGAAAAAGCAGAAGCTTGAAATCTCTTTCTAAACGAGGCCTCTCTCGCCAGTCTCTGTGGATCAGATAAAGGAGATATAATTTGAGAGTCAGAGTGAGATCTGATATGTTTTGAAAGAGCCAACATGGTCTAGTGGAGTCCCCAGGTGAATGATTATTAACCTACAATTTTTTTATTCACCTTAAAGAAAAATATTTTAAATCGTTGTTCCAGGGAAAATAGTTCAATTTTCACTCCCCAACAATGGATCCAATCTAATGTTGTCCTCTGAGATGACTCTAGGTCAGTTAGTCATGCCAGAGCATCTAAAATGTTTTGTTGGTTTTTAAGTTTTATGGATGACTAATGTTATGAATTATTGAAAACAAGTGCTTAAGCCTTAACAGTTACTAAGCTAGATGAAAGGGTTGTTATTTGTCTAGCTATAGTTAATTGATTTAAAGTGAATAAAATATAACTTGCTAAATATTCACACAAAATATTTGATTGGTTATAAGGAAAGAATGCAGGCAAACAATGTTTCATGTAGAACAAAATATATTTAAACGAATGCAGATTTGTGTGACAATTAATTGATATATGAGAGTTTATAATAACAGATAGTCTTATAAGCTAGTCCCTAGTTATTGTTGATAACTCCAAAGGGGATTTAAGACTGACAGGTACTCAGTACGATCTTACCTAGATCTCTGCATAAATACTTAAATATATGAAGAAATACATAATGAAATAAGCACATATGAAAACATACAAGGAGACAAAACTATAGAAGGCAAATTCAGAATCCTTTCATTAACTTGGTAAATTTCTAGTTCGGTTACAATTCTATTCTCAAAATTCATTCAAGGGTTCAACCCTTAATAACTCAAAGGAAGATTTATTTATACAAAAGTTCTTTTAGATATTTTCAAGACAAAGATACAAAAATAGTACAAAACCATAAGAATTTCAAAACTAGAAAGTGTTGGCACTATTCTTTAGGAATCTGTTGATGATGTGGTCCCCAAAACGTGTTGCCCATCTATCCTTCAGTTGTTAATGAAATTTACTCAATAACTTCACACAAGTGATCTCATCGATCTTCACTTGGTATAGCCAGATTTACGAATTTCATGGAAACTTCATCAACCTCGGTGTACTTT
Organism: Pinus taeda; assembly: GCA_000404065.3. NCBI lineage: Eukaryota > Viridiplantae > Streptophyta > Pinopsida > Pinales > Pinaceae > Pinus > Pinus taeda. The sequence goes on from APFE031052873.1 coordinate 28,871, forward strand.
TCAAAAGTGGGCTTATTTACAAAAAAATTAACCAAAACGTGATGCCCATCTATCCTTCAGTTGTTGATAAAAGTTACTCAATAACTTCACACAAGTGATCCCATCAGTCTTCACTTGGTATAGCAAGATTTACCAATTTCCTGTAAACTTCATCAACCTCAATGTACTTTCCAAAAGTGGGCTTATTTACAAAAAGATGTTTAATCTCATGCTTAATAGTAAAGTCAAAATCTAAAGCTTCTAATGCTTGCTTCCTTATAATATGCCCCTTTATACCTGCAAAGTTTTCTTTATTGGTTGCTATAGTATGAAGCTTCTAGCAGTGTTCTTCCAAACTGATCAACCTGTCATTTGGGGCCACTAATCCTAGCAATCCTCTCTGATTAAGTAAATTAAACTTAAAATGAAGCCTTTGGACGAAAGTCTTCAAGGTTTGACACTTAGTTTCTAACTGAGTCATCAGGTTTTTTTTCTGCAAAACCTTTTTGATCTCCAAAATGGTTTATGTTTTGAATTTAAAACTCTGATCATATCTGAAGCTTCACTTGGTTTGTCATTAAGAAGTCGCTTCACTTCATCAATGACTACTTGACATCTATTTATGAGTTCCTCTTGCTCGAAAATGATCTAAATGGAGGGCCATACTTCAGTTATGGCCTGACTAATATCTGCCCAAATGCTTTCCTCGGCTTGGGCCAAGGTTTGAGCCATTAATCATTGGCTTTGCAACTCTTCAATTCTTTTGTTCAACCTGTTTGTTTTTTGCATTCTTCAAGATACAGTGTATCATTCTTTATCTTCTTAGCTTCCAGATTTTTAAACTTCTTATGAAGCCTTTAATTATCTTGCTTCTAGTGAGTCAACTCCTGTGAGAGTTTGTTCAAATCCTCTGTTGTTGATGTAGATTCTACTGTGGCTGATATAGATTCCCCTGTTGTTCTAAACATTGTAATAGGAATAGATGTGATGGGAGCTATAACTAACTGAGTAAATTGCTCTTTTTCCTTTAGCAATTTCTCAATTTGCTCCTCCATAGTCTTTATCTGTACATTCTTCTCAATTATCAATTTGAGCATTTTCTTCCTTGTGTTGTTCACTTTTTGCTATCTCCTTGGTCTGGGGGTCCTCTTTAGAAAGTAGTTTCAGTTGCTTCCTCAATGTTGCAATATATGTGTTCTTCTTCTTGATGATACCTTCAACAGCTTTCACATCAGTAGGGTCATATCCAATTTTAATTACTAAATCTTCTATTGACGTGACCCTGTTATCCTTAGTTAAAGATGATATTTTCTCAATCTTCAATTGTGACAGCACATTTGACAGGGCAGTTTTAAGTTTTGACATTGCCATAGCAGTGTTAGTCATGGTAGAGAACAGCATCTCCCCGGATTGTCTATGCATGTCCATTTGATCAATTTTATGTATCTGATTAGCATCTAATGAAAATACAATTTTCTTGTAATCAAAAGAACCTTTAGGAAAAGGCACTTGAGCCTACAGAAAAGCCATATACATTCTTCCCTTCTCGCTGTCAAAATATGTCAACAACATGTGCTGTGAAGCAAAAGTCTACTTCTAAAACTGTGCATATAAACATTTGCTTTTAAAGCTTCATTCTTTTGCTTAATTTCAAGGAAATTAGTGAAGACATTTGACTCCTTTGTTTCACTTGGTCCTGCAAATTGAGTGATCTCTAACAAATTCTGTGGAGTAGTAGAAGAAGAAGAAGTGGTAATTACAGGTTCTTTTGTTTCTATGGAAACTTGTGAATCACCCAAATTGATGATGATAGGTTCCTTTTGACCCTGAATAGTAGTAGTGCCTTTGGATACAATCCTTGATTTCCTCTAATAGTGAATGAATTCCTTTTCTCCAATTGTTGATGATGATGATCCTTCCCGGGCCTTTTGTCCTACTTAGTTTGAAAAGTTGGAACCTGAAGAGTAGGAGGTAAAATATGTTCTTCTGCTTCTTGAAGAGTATTCTCTTCCGACTGTTATTGATTTATGAACTTCTCAATCTCTAGTCTAGGTGTATGATTGTAAGGAGTAGTTTTGAGTTCAACCCTTTAGTTTGAAATAATGTTAGACCAAGTGAAGCTTGGTTGGAAACCCATCTGTTTTAGTATGGAATCTACTTCTAAACCTGTTGATCTGGTGTTACAAATGAATGATCCTACTTGTGCCTTTATCTTGAACTGTGATCTCCTCTTCCCTGAAATGAAATGAAGCTCATCCATATTCATCATTTTCCTAATATATTCTAGAGAGAAAATTCTCATTGGAACATATTTGGATAACTTGTATGGAGCCAATTCGCAGCCATATACTTTGATTTGTGTAGTTCTGGTAAAGATACCAGTGTCATTTTCTAACTTGATTGCTGAGGTGCATGATCCTTTTGATTTCTGTACTGATCATGGGTTCACTCTGACTGCTAAGAAGTTGTGCAACTGGGTGAATGAAACAATCTATAAAGTCTTAAAATGTGAACTCAGTTGAGTTCTTTCTAATTAATGAGATTCACTGAGTGACTAACTGATTCTCTTGTTGATCATCTTGCTTGTGCAAAACAATAGGCAACCTGTCTCCTTACTAAAAAATAAACATATGAAATAGCACAGAGGAGAATTTAAACACTCCTTCAGTAGTGATGGTCATCAATTGCTCATGCATAGCTTCAGCCAAGAATTCATTGTAGTTATACATGAAGACAAGTTTGTTTTCTTTGGAAAAGATTGACAGATAGCCTAGGATAGCTTCATCTACCCATTGGTCTGATTGGTAGCTTAATAAGGAATAAATTAGAGAAATTATGTGCTTGGCTCTCTCAAAAAACATAGATGTTGGATAAGGAGGATTCTTTTTTGGGAGCTCAACATCTTAAGGGAAAAAGATCTCAAAAATTTGAGCTCTTTGAGGGAAGGTCAACGTGTGATATAGGTCAATTAAGGTTGCATTGGAGAAAAAGCTAAGGGAGTCATTCTCAGGAATCATAAGCATTTTATTAATGGTTCCCTACGTGATAACTATTAGAATGTCTCCATTCTGAGCTACCACTGTTCTCTGTAACAGATTATACTCGGATTGGCACCAAATAACTAAATCAAGAAAGGAATGGGTCTGAGGAAACATATACAAAGGTAGAAAGAATTCCCACAGGTTTATTTCAATGTTGTGAACATCTCGATAACATCACGTTTTATCTTAAAATCATGATTTTTGGTCTAGCTAATGTTCGCCAATTTTTATCAATATTTTGATGGTATCTTTTTCGCCAATGTGTTGCCGATTTTTACTGATATTTTCCCGATTTTTACGATTTTTGGTTTTTTGAACCCTTGCCGATTTTATCCTGATGTTCACAACATTGGTTTATTTCATCCTCAAAATCAAAGTATGTTTGCTTCAACAATTATGCAATTCGAACATGTCGCATTGGCATTCAGTATCTAAAATTTTGAAATATTAGCCAGCTAATGGGATATGTACTTGAGGCATCAGAGGCCTTTTGGGTTCCCTGTGTTGGAAAGGAACTGGCAGAAGGCTTTTCTTTCTTCTTTGAAGCCATGATATCAAAACTGTAACGGTGGAGGATAACAGAAAAATGGCAGAAAAGATTGCAGAGATATGTTCCAAGGACATTTACTGTTGCAGGCTCGACAATGTCATGAATCTGTGAAAATATGAACAGTGCAAGAAACAGTGAAAGGAAACTATTGAGGAAAATCCATTGTAACAGGGCAGAGGGATATTTATAAATGGATTAAAGCTACCGTTACAGGAAAGTAGTTACTGATCGACTAATTAGGAATTTAATGCAGCGACAGGAGGCAAGATTAACAACAAGAGGCAGTGAATGGCGGCAATGGATAAACAGGAACGAATAGGTGGTAACGGGTGATGGCACATGCCGTGAAGCGATTGGAGGCAGATGGCGCGGGAGCTCTGACCATTGGCACAGTAACATGAAACACGGGAAACAAGGA
>APFE031052873.1:42465-75362 GCA_000404065.3 Pinus taeda
CTATTGTCCTTGTACCAGTTGGACAATTATAAATACCTCCCTAGTTAAGATGGAGTGTCGAAGAATGTAACTAGTTTTCAGTGTTCATAATTGTCATTTGATTCATGTAATGATGTAAATATTATTTGGAGAAAGAAAATGAGAAAAGAAAATTATTATTGGAGCATGGGTTTCATGCTCAAGTTATTTGTCATTAGGTCTCCTAGGTTTATCATGAGTCAAAGAGTCATTATTATTGTAAAAGACCCTTTCAGGCATTTGTATCACTAAAAGAAAAAAGAAAATTGTATATGGAAATGTCTAGAAGGCTCCTAAGAACCAAGTCGACCTTGTGAGCATTCGACCTCTTGTGACACAATTATGATGATCACACATCTTGGATTCAGTCTAAAGTTAAGAAGGACTGTGAAGGTCCTCGGAAAGCAAGAGAAGGCTAGAGAAGGGAGAAGCTCTTGAAGGACTTGAAGGTCCAAATTTGCATTTTCTGCCCATGTGTCCAAGAAACCTAGGGTTTCTGGATGCACTTCAAGTTTGAAAGTTACAAGATAAGTTGCCAACTTCGCTTGAAGAAGCAAATGGCTAGAAGAGCCTTCCTTTGAAGGAACATTGTCTCGCTACTCTTGGAAGACCTTATCTTGCAGTGGAGAAGAAAGATTTGGGTGGTTGACTTGGTTTTTGGTGGTAGCCTGGGTCTAGGGTTTGGTCTTGGAAGTCTCCTTTGAATTTGTTTCTATAAGAAGAGAATTTATTTCTACGTTTTCCCCTTGGAGGGGTTTTGCATGGCTTGGAGCCTATATCTTGTGTTCATAGCAGTGTTGCGAACATCACGATTTAATCACAATGTTTTCAAAAAATCGCGATTTTTTAAGTCTGTCGATTTAATTGCCCGATTTTTATAGAGTTTTTTTTCCTAAAAATCGTTGAAAAAATAGCGATTCGAGCGGAACAAATCGTGGCCTTCTGGGACAGCGCGTTTTAAAAGCGATTTTATGAGTTTTATTTCTCGTTTTTAGCAGACAGCGAACTTGTTTGAGAGCTGAGGAGGAGAGGAAGGGAAATACTAGGGCAAAGGAGGAGAAAAATGGGAGATTTTAACATCCCAAGCAAGAAAAATTCGTGTTTGAATCAAATCTCTTCGCCATTGGGCCAACCGTGGTTTCCAAGTATGGGCACCAAACTTGATTTTTAGATTTATTAATTTAATTTCTTCTTGTGCTCTATTTTTTTGCATCATTTTTGTTTGAGTTTGAATGTGCATTTTTTCTATTATTGTTGCATTGAGGTTTTTTTTTTTTGTCAAAAATTCAATGTGTTGTGTCATGTATGTAATTTCTTTTTTTATCTTGCAATTCTTATTGTTTAACTTGCAATTCTTATTATGTCGCCATAGGTTCAACTTCAAACTTCATCTTACATTAAAACTCAAGAGTTCAACCAAGTTACAAACATGCCAAAGAAATTAGACCCTCTATGCGAATTCGGTGAACCTGATGGAGGGTTTGATAGATCAAACTTGTCTTGCAAGTTGTGTGCGCATCATATGACAAGGGGGTTTATAGATTGATGTATCACCTTGGCACAAATCCTTGGACATGAGGTAGGGCTTTGCACCAATACAATTGCGGAAATCATCCAAAGAGCCCTCAAATCATTGGAAGAATTAGAGCAAGCCAAACTGTCCAAATCATATTTGAGGAAGCAACTAGCAGGAAAAGGGTTAGGAGGTGAATATGAAAGTGACACTGGTTCTACTTCAGCATCAATATCTACAACCAACTTTGTAGCTACCTCATCATTTTTTGTTCCTAGAACCACAGCTGGCTCACAACCATTGCTTAAAAAAAAGGAGAAAAAACAAACTGACAAGTTGTTGGGCAAGTTTCTCCTTTGGAGTGATCTTCCTTTCAGCGTTGCAAGGAATAATCCATTTTTCTAGCGCGCTGTTGATGCTATTGCAATTGTTGGCTCAGGGTACAAAATCCCTTTTTATGATGACTTTAGAGACAACATTCTTCAAGATGAAAAGGTTGACTGCACCAAAAGATTGGAAGATTTTAGGGCCTCATGGGCACAAACAAGATGCATTGTGATGTCAGAGGGTTGGATCGACCAAAAGGGGAGAAGCCTTATAAACTTCTTGGTTAATTGTCCCAAGGGGGCAATGTTTATGAAATCTATTGATGCATCTACACATAGCAAAGATGAAAAAGTATTATGTGATTTGCTGAATGTGTTTATTTTGGAGGTGGGTGCAGAATATGTTGTCCAAGTCATAACGGACAATGCTGCAAATTATGTTGTTGCTAGCATGATGCTTACGGAGAGGCATCCTACTTTATTTTGGACACTTTGTGCTGCACATTGTATTGATTTGATGTTGGAGGACATAGGAAAAATTTCCTTTGTCAAAAATATTGTTGACTCATCAAAAAGCATTTCAAAATTTATATATAATCATGCATCTGTGCTTATAGCTTGATGAGAAAATTCACTAACAATAAGGATTTGGTGCGCCTTGCCATTACACAAATTTCCCACCAGTGTCATATCTCTTCAATCCCTCTTGAATTCTATGTGAGATGTGAAGAGAATGTTTCTTTCAGATGAGTGGTGTGCTTTGACATGTAGCCGCAAACCAGAGGAAGAGGCCATATGCAGATTAGTTTTATACCAGGAGAACTTTTAGGCGAGAGTGCAAGAGGTGTGCAGCATTACTGAACCTTCGGTAAAGGTTCTTCGATTAGTTGATTGTGACAAACCCGCAATGGGCTATTTGTATGAGCACATGGATAGGGCCAAAGAATCCATTCGAGCCTACTATGATGATAAGGGAGATGAGAGGTTTCAGAAACAACTCTTCCTATGGGAAGTGATTGATGAACGATGGGACAACACATTCCATTATCCCATTCATGCTGCAGGGATCCACCTAAACCCCACATTTTCTTACCCATGTGGATTCTTATTTGATGTTGAGATCATAGATGGATTCTTAACTTGTGTTCAGAGGATGGTGCGATCTCCAGTGGAACTTGCAGGAATCTCCAACGAAATGGAGATATACAGGATGGCAGGTGGCACATTTAGCTTTGAGATGGTTGTGGTTGATAGGAAGACTAAAATGTCGGGTATTTTTTAGTTCGTTTCAAAGTTCATAACTTCATACTTTGCTTCAACTTTCAAATTTCATTTTTTTCTTATGTTTGTCTTATTTGTAATTTTGTTGTAGATGCATGGTGGACTCGCTATGGTGCTAGAGTATCCCCTCTGTGAAATCCTCAGCCAAACATGTAGCTCCTAAGGATGCGAGCGCAACTGGAGTGTATTTGAAAAAATAAACAAGTGCAACAAGTTAAACTTAGAACTTAAAATATTCCAAATTTCCAATTAATTTTTTGAATTCATTAAATAATATTTTTTATAATTATTATTTTATGATCTTTGTACAGGTTGGAGTCCCAACGACTTAATGACATGGTCTACATCTACTACAATCTTCAATTGTGGGTGAGGCAACTTGAGAGGATACCTAATATGGAGGCCATCTCATTGGATAGGATTGACACAACTGCTGCATGGAGGGTTGAGGCCGAGAGGCCTCTCATGGAGTCTGTCGATGATTGAGTAGGAGGTAGTGAAAGGCGTAGAGGGGGAGCAGGAGGAGGTGACACCACCTACCCAGGCTACCCCTGCCACCAATAGAAAACATGGTCTACCTCCTGTAGACACTAGTTCTTCAACTTCTAGAGCACAACAGAGTCCATTGCATCTACATCTAGAGGGAAAGGGAAAGATATTGACACAACTGCTGCATGGAGGGTTGAGGCCGAGAGGCCTCTCATGGAGTCTGTCGATGATTGAGTAGGAGGTAGTGAAAGGCGTAGAGGGGGAGCAGGAGGAGGTGACACCACCTACCCAGGCTACCCCTGCCACCAATAGAAAACATGGTCTACCTCCTGTAGACACTAGTTCTTCAACTTCTAGAGCACAACAGAGTCCATTGCATCTACATCTAGAGGGAAAGGGAAAGATATTGCATTTTCTCGCAAGAGGGGCAAAAGAAATCAGTAGTATTAGTTATTTGGTTCATTTCATTGTACATGACATTATGACTCAGGATATGAGATACATTATTATATTTTTTATTGATATTTTGAGGCCGAGTTGAGACTCGAGGGTCAAAACTTACTATTCAAGACATGATTCACTGTTATGTGTGATATAGCGCTAGAAAATTAGAAATGATATTACACATCTTATATATTAGTTCTTTTATCATATTTATGTGTCAAAGTATTTATTTTACGTTGTAGACGCTTTAGATATTAAAAAATTTGATAAAAATGAGTATTTTTGTATTTTCGGATTTTTTCCCAAATTTTACGATTTTTTTCGATTTTTCCCCTCGCCGATTTAATCTCGATCGCGATTTTCACAACATTGGTTCATAGTGTATGCTTGTGATCTTCATGTTTTGGCATTTATTTGATGATAAGAACATAAGCATAATAATGAAGAAGAAGAATATAAATCACAAATCACTGTCATGAATGGAAAAATATTAAATTAAATGTTGCCCTAATCAATTTTTCAATGGCACCAAAGTGGTCAATTATGTCCTAGCCAACCATGATCTCCTTCCCCACATCCCAAAATCCAACACTCTTTTGATAGTGATCATGAGACTCTATGAATTAGGTTTTGGGTGTCTCCCCACAAAACATGACCTTTGCAATTTCATCAAGAGAATTATTTAGGTCAAACAAGGACATTGTATAAATATCTTTATGAATGTATCCAAGACAATGATGGTTGCCTTCTTCATCATGTGATTATCATTATCCTCTTATTTGTTGATAATATGTTCCTCATATTCACCTTGTTCAAAAGGATATAGAGATAATTTCATGCCCTCCCATGATGGTGTGATCCTCGATAGCTAACAGTAAACCTTGGTAAGACCAAGGTAATCATCTTCAATGCATTACAATGCACCATTCCTCCTATTCGCTTTGTTCAAAAGGATATAAAGACAATTTCATGCCCTCTCATGATGTTGTGATCCGTGATAGCTAACAGTAAGCATTGATAAGACCAAGGTAATCATCTTCAATGCATCACAAGGGACGCTTTTCTCATTAGATCATATATTTTCTTACTATTGCAAGATTTAATCTAGGAGAAGCTACAATGCTCCAATTTGAATTCCAACAATGTTACTCTTTAGTCCCATTGACTTAATTTTGTACTCATTTGTTGGATATAGATAAAATTATCTTAACTTATTTGTCGTAACCACCCTAGGGGTTTGCCAAAACCAGAACTAACCTATATGGGAAGTTAGTTTCCTCTCTTAATGATGCTATATAGGAACTTAGTTTCCTCACTTAGCGATGCTATTATGATCTTTTACTATATAAATAGTGAGGTGCTTCAGATAATCCTCAAACATCCTTTTTATTAGAGGCCCTAACCTAGAAGTCACAAACATTAAGACAATCTTCATTTTTCTAGACCACCAACATTATTCCCAAACCAAATCAATGAGGAAAAACAACTCGGGATCTACACAAGACCACAGTGAGTGCAGAACATGAGTATGCTATCTCTCTTCATATATAACATCAATTGCCCTCTCTCTACTGGCACATGTTATACATTCTGCAAATGACACAGATCTGTTTTAGCAATTAATAATTGGATCTTGGATGACAATACTCCTGCCCCTGTTACTCTGCATGTGGAACATCAGCAACCATGAATAAAATTTACCTCATTTTGAATGTATCTTTTATATGCTTTTTGACTCTCTTTTTCTGTTCACAGTCTCCACAGAATTTTCCTGACTTGTTTTATTGACTATACAATGCATAAAACCAAGTCAATAAAATAAATCTCTTTTTAAATCTAACAAGATATCCATTTAATAAATTTAGCTTACAATTATCAGGTTACAAATTGACAGCTTTAAAACCAAGGCTAAGAAAATGAAACAATACAAAACAGAATGAAAAGGCATTCACAGAAGAAAGATTTTGATATTGTAAAAAGAGGAAAACACATATTCAAGATTATCACAAAAACCAAAGCATCCAGTACCTTACATATGTATATGAGTATCCTTCAGCAACATAATCATAGGCACAGAAGGTAGACATATAAGCAACATCAATCCAACAAGAAACAGGGATTTACAAATGCAAAAGGCAGATTAATGAAGAACCTGGACAGGCCGATTCCTTGCTGACTGTGAAGCAACATATTGAAGAATATCAATGAATCTGGCCTGCATATAAATTGTAGACTTCCTCCCATAAAGAACGATCATGTCTCCTGCCCTTGTCTTTAATTCAAGTAAATTCCTGTCAATATCTGTCTCGTGTTTTGCTACAAAAGGCTTAACGAAGGTTTCATATACATAGGTTGATCCCTAAAGACAGTGGTGAATAACAATTGTTAGGCAATCTCATTCATGAAAATCTATTAGGGAACAAAGCAGTGCAGAGAAAATTCCTTGAAGCGTTTTATAAACAACTAAAAAGAAATCATAAACGGCTTGGAAAAAGTTAACAAGGTACCTTTGTTTTGGGATACCACAAATACACAATGAATGCAAGCTTTGCTTCACTGTACATAGGTAGCCTGCATCACATGTAAAACATTTTGCATCCCACAAGTGTTAAGTCGAAGCAAGACCATCAATAATATAACTTAGCCGACAAACATTGAACTTCCTCAATAACTTGTTAATAATATGGTCAAACCTAGATGTATAAAATTCTAACATTCCAAATGAACGTTCTCAAGTATAAATTAGGATAGCAAGCAATTACTATTGTTCTTCTTTTACAAAACAGTCTATTCAACAAGATGAACTATGAACAACAATCAGTGCCTCTAAAATGGGAATTCACTCCATGCCAGTCTTACAGGATGTTATCTATTGGTTCCATACGCAAGCAATAGAACATCAAGCTTTGTTTTGATCTCTCTGAAAATTTGGTATTCATACAAGTAGACTTCTTGACAGCAGTTCATATTTGATAATATTTACATTGATATTAACACCCCACATCTCATTAAAAAATTGAATGTCACAAGGTATAAATTTCTTGACAAAGTACAGCTACATAGTGAATTATTTGAATTAAAGAGTTCATCATCTGATTCCATGGTCAAGATAAACAAAAAAGTTGGACATAGATTAAACGTACCATGAAATGAAAGCATCTCCTACTCGCTCAAAAACAGTTAATGCTGCAATTATGATCCTGGAGAGAAAAAGGCCTAAAACATCAGTCTCCAGAGTGTCTCACAAGAAAATAACACAAGTGCACCTAAACTCAAAGCAATTACAAGTTCAGAAACTCTGTTAATCAACATTAAAAAAAAAGTATACTAAACATATATGGATTCAAAACTACACCATCAAAAAGACCACTAGATGCAAAAATTCCTATGGAAATATTATATATAGTTAGTACTTGGTAGAAATACATTTCAAGTGTTAAAAAGAGTCTCAAGATGCTAGGAAAGCTAGTTGAAACCTGTTGCAGATCATAGACAATTTAAGTTTGATTGGTAATATTCTATAAGAAAAATAAATTTCATATTAAATAAAAACGTACGGTAATAAGATAACAGAAGTAAACACAGAATGTTATTAGTTGAAAATTGTTCCCATCGAAGACATTCATTATCTACAAAAGGTTTCAACTAGTTTTTGTTTAACAAGTTTACCAGTTAGTGAGTCGTACAAAAAATTAAAACACTTTAAAATTGCCAGTGTGTTATTCTAAGACAATGAACAATGACTTCACGAATGTCTGCACACGCACATACACACATACAATGAATGGATGCTATTCGTAGGGAGTAAACTATTCAGAAAATAACACTGCAAAAGTATATTTGTGGTCTAATATAAGAATGGCATAGTTTGTTATCGATAGCAAAGCAAGCTATTACAAGGGTGAAAAAGGATAGAACTGGGATGGAAGACCACTAGGGAAGAGAAAAAGTACCCGCCTCTAACTCACCCCAGCACTGTGGCCTGCCCCAGAGGACCAGAACCTAGTCAAGTTTCACTCGCATGTTGAGCAAAGTATGCAGACAGACAGAAAAAGCAGGGAGATCTTTGATGTATGTCTGAGGGAGGGAAGACACCTCTGGCACATAGCATGGGCATTTGCTACTGAAAAATTAAGGTTGTTGGACTCCATAAAAGATCCATCATTTTCTTGAGCTGCCCATAGAGAGCTTGAGTTTTTTTAGGATATTCTGGCAACAGATCTTTTGGTGGTTTAATGTGGCTTGATGCTTGTGCAGTAAGGGACTTCTGCATGTTGGTGTCAGTGGCTTTTTGGGGTCTTCCCCTTTCAAATCTAACCATGGGTAGAAAATAGATGCTTTTTAGTCTTGCATTGTCTTGTTTGAGGACCAGTCAAGGGACCTGCGAGACATGCTTTGTGGATTACAGGGTATGGTGCAGCATCTGGTTGGTCCCACGGGTATCCTGTTCACAGTTGAAGTGTCTCCAGGTCATGCTGGTTGGGCCGTGAAGCTAACATATTTCAGCTGCAACTTGGACTTACTGGCATTGTAAATTTCTTCTCACCTGATTTCAATACTCTTGCTGCAGCTGGAGTGGGATTCTGATGGTGAGGTACTCGTTTATCTTCCTAATTATCCCCATGCAGTGACTGTGTTTCTGTGACCTGCCATGGGCATTTCAGCAGCTTTACCACTTGCTGTTTTGGCTCTTCAGTAGTGGGAGTTCCATTTATGCTTTGGAAACGAGTTTTGCAAATTTTCCCACACATCCTTTCAGCAGGTTGTGGGGGATAGTGTTCTGGCTCTTCTCTGCCCAGGCACATGCTGCTCCCTTGCATGTTACATGTCTATTATTGTGAAAGGGATGGTTTCTGCCTCGGGTTTCCTTACCAGTCTATCCTGCTCCCCTGCAGGGATGTTCATGTCTGTTTAGAGAGCCTAAGTTTCGTTCTTGAAATTATGTGGACTTTAAGACTCTGACTTTTGATGTTGGGATTAGTATCTTCATCCCTTGATCTGCACTTTTAGGAAAAACCTATCTGGTATATGTCTTTTGTTTGTAAAGTGCTCTGTACCCATATTTTTGTTTATTCAGTATAAATTTAAAACATATTCCCAAAATAAAACAAAACGAATTACAAGGGTCTAGAGAATTACCAATATTGACACCAGAATATCAGTTGCTCTATCTCCGGCTTGTTCCTTTCTACAATTTTAAAACACTCAAATGCAGGGTATGCGTAACCAAGGAGCAATCTGCAGTTCACATTAGTTTACTATCCAATCAAATACTGTAATAAGACAACATCCAGCACAAGAAAAGATATTTCAGATTTCCTAAAATTGAGGAATAAGATCTGTCCAGCATACAAAAAAGGAAGCATAACTGCAAATACTCATTACAATGCTTAAAGATGACTCTTTTTCAACAGACAACTTTGGTTATTCTTAGGACCCAAGAAAATCAATGGTAATACCACATTACCATATATGCCCAAAATGTCCATTATAATAGTCACAGAAAAGTATCAAGCAGGTTAATTACTGCATTCGAGACCAGGTGGATGTCCCGGTAACCTTGATGGGGAATGGATGCGGCATTATCTAGCAGATATCTAATTAGACGAGGCAAGGTGCAGGTCCTGGGTGATTTTGAGAGAATAGATATCCCACGGTTTGAAAAGGTAGGGACCATTTACCAAATACCCAGAAAACTATACAAAAGAAACTAAAACCACACTATAACTTACATGATGCCTCTGGTTATAAAAGAAGTCATATTTCTGATGTTCAGGGGTTAATCTGAGTACTGATCTGGCAAGTGTGGAAGCCTTTCCTTGACTGAAATGTTTGAACAAACACTCCGCCTGCTAGCGAGACAACGTGTCGCTAAAAATCCTGTTCACAACCCGGCGCAAAATTAAATAAAAGCTGGCTCGAAATTAGACAAAATACAATACAACGCACAAAATAATTATCTCTGTTGATCTAATGCGATTTCTAGGCCTTCGACGACGATTTTTCTTTTCAGGCGGGAAAATTCGTTCTTTTCAAATTCCAGAACCTTACTTAAACGAATTCACGATCACATACTATCGCTCACTGTAAATTAATTCATCTGTGCAAATCACGTGCAAATAGACTGAAATTTCAGGGCTTAGGGAGCAATATTTAGGTTTCTGGTGAGGGTTTTCATGAAAGAACGATTGTTTTTTTCTCATTCCAAGGTCATTCCTCGAAAAATATTTGATCCGAGGCAAAGACTGAGAATTACAAAAGTTGCTTACCACGAAATGAACGACTGAGAATTTAAATCAAATCATTTTGCGAGCAAACTTTAGGTTAGCTGACAGATATTGAAGCCGGGGACAACCATTTTCACGGCGTTCAAAAACTTAACTACAAGCATTCGTCGTTCGGAATGTCCTTACAGCAACATAAGCGGATGAGGAACAAAATCGCATCAATTTTCGTCAAAAGTTTAGGTTATGTAGCGGATTTCAAACAAAAATCACCATTTTCACGGCCTTAGAAAATACTTAAATAGAGGCATCTGGCGCTCAGAATGACCTTAGCCCAAAAAAAACGGACACCGTTTGAAATTAAGTCATTTTTCGTGCATATTTTAGGTCATTTAAAGGATTTTGAAGCAGAAATCATCATTTTCACGGCTTTAAAAAGCATTAAACAAATGCAGTCTTCGTCGTTCAGACACACCTGCTTCCGATGTAAGCTTTTGCGATAAGCGCCCGATACTTAGCAGGCGGGATCCCTTCAAAGATTGCAGCAGCGATCGCAGAAACATGGAGCGGATTAGCCTGAGTATTTATCTATATGTACAGAGGATCGCGTGTCCTCCAACGGGTTGTGCCGCCTCATTACCGTCAGATCAGAGTCCGATTTAATCGGACGGCCGAGCGGAGCCCTTAAATCTTTTTCGAATGAGGACCGTCAGTCGGGAAGATTTGACGCTGGGGATGCGTGACGAGTGCGGTGAGTGATATTCCCGTTAAATTTCACTGTTTTAGCTAACGATTAAATGATACCGTTTTTGGTTTTATTTATTTATTTATTTTAATAAATAAATGGAGGTTATATTTTTATGCTGGGTTTCGAGGACTGTCGATATGTTCTCAAAGTTACTTGGAATTTATTTTATTTTTTGGATTGATTTTCGTGAATCGAATAAATTCAGATAATTTAAATATTTATTTATTTATTTTTTAATACTTCTATATTAAAATGTATTAATAATTTTAAAATAACGAAAAAAATGTAACATTTGAATTATACAATTTTGATATTTAAAGTTAATGTTTTATTAAAATAAAAATAACGAAAAAATGTAACATTTGAATTATACAATTTTGATATTTAAAGTTAATGGTTTATTTAAAAAAAAAAAAAAATTATCTAATTTTTAATGGGAAATGTCAGTGAAAAAAAGTAAATTGTCAAATGTTTTTTTACATATTTTGGAATATCTATTTAAAGATGTTAAAGTTAATATAAATTTATTACTTCATATTGATATTTAAACATTTAGATTTTAAAATATAAAATATTAACAGTGGTTAAACATTCAAAGACGTGACATGGAGTGATTAGATTATAGGTTTAAAGTCCCAAAACCTATTCATAAGCATTAAAAGAAAATTATATTCATAGTAATAATGAGTGATGAGGGTTTTGGATGGGGTGTTAAGCGACGCAAGGGAGAGAGAGGGTGGCATAACCATTGTCACCTCCAGCAATAGCATGGAGGAATGTGGTTGCCACCCTCCGCTATGAATTAACATGATTGTGAAGCAGGGTACATCTATTTAAAGGTTGTCGTGAATTCAGGTGAGGTTCGATTATCTTTCGTGTATGATTTGAGAAAGGAGATGATGGGTAGCAAATTTGGAACTTTCTTGAGGATTTTATGCTCTATTTGATGGTTGCCATGACCTTGGGGAGTAGCAATTTCCATGAGGTTAATTGATATTTAGGGAAATATCAACCCCTCCTTGTTTTGTTTTAATTGCTATCTTTGGCCACCATTTGGGGTTTTTTCTGGAATCATCAGTTTGGTTTACTCACACACTTAGCGAAGGATCAAACCCCCTCCAGCCATAGTCCATTCACTTGGCACTGACATCCTTCAAGTGCTTGCTTATAACACATCCATCAGGTGGTAAGAACTTTTTTCAACTAGTTTTCCTCTCGTTGCATGAATTTTTCATTATCTGGTCTTCTATATTCAAGGAAATAAATCCTGGGGTTGCAATTTTATCTATGTTATTATTTGATCTATTGGTTTTTGAGGTAGTATATCTCTATTTCCCGTCTTATAGTAAGGTTAGTGGCACCATCATTTGTATAAGCGTCTTATCTCGAGGGTGAAATCTCTCCACTTAGTGTGAACTAGTTTTGTCTACATCATTCAGGTTGGTTGTAAGGCAACTTAGATTTTGCAAAATCCTTTACTCTGTTGAAGGCAATGCTAGCTCGAAGGTTGTAAATTGTGGTTTGTGGATAGTGGTTCATAGTTTAGGGTCCTTCCCCCCTTCTTGGTATGTGTGGGGCATGGACGCCTTTTGCTAAACTGGAACCATGGCCCATCAACAAACCTGCTCATAGAGAGGTTTTGTG
Organism: Pinus taeda; assembly: GCA_000404065.3. Classification (NCBI taxonomy): domain Eukaryota; kingdom Viridiplantae; phylum Streptophyta; class Pinopsida; order Pinales; family Pinaceae; genus Pinus; species Pinus taeda. Next base: position 55,153 of record APFE031052873.1, read on the forward strand.
AGTCGCACCTCCTATTGGAGCTCCTTGTCCTAAGGTCGTGCCCAAGCCTTAACTCATCACTTTCATTTGCAAACTCCTATTGAAATTCAACGAGAACTCTAAGATATTGAGGAGATTATAACCACAAAAAGGGAATGCCATTTAGATTCAAAAGTGTCAACAACAGTTTTTGATTGGGTTCCAAATACTAGCCATACCAAAGGGTGCCAAAATCAATATATGTATATAGTGAACCTCTATTGGTAGCTAAAATTACTCCTGGGCATAGTGTTACTAGACAAAAATGGTGCAAAAGATGAAATTTTTGTTATGATGGATAAGCTTTGGGCATAATTCAAAGTCATGGAAAAACAACCAGGCATAATAGAAGTAATCATCCTATGTGGACCCTATTCGTCCAGATAGTCTAGGTGACCAGCTTCCCATCGATGTGAATGCATCTACCTCCTCATAGTCTTTATATGATATTTTATGTTATTTATTACTTATTTACCATCAAGATCAATCTCAGTTAGTTTCAATAGCTTACCATGGTTTAGTATTTTTAATCATTCTGAGGGCTAACAAGCCAAATTTTTGTAGTCTTTTAGTCATTACAAACGGTTAATGGACCTTGCAATTTCTTTTGGATAGATCCCTTATGTTTTGTCACTAGTTTGGTGTCCTTAGTGGTAAATCGATGGCATAAAGAAGGGTAGATTATTTGTAATTTCTCTCTGATTAATAATAAATAAATAAAAATAGAGTGAAGAGGGGACCAACAACAAAAAAAATGAGTGAAGAGGGGACCAACAAAAAAAATGTGTGAAGAGGGGAACCTTATGAGCAACCATTAAGACAAGCTCAAGAGTTATTTGAAATGTCAATGCCGAAGTTGGGAATTACTACTCCTTTTTTATCAAGACCAAAATCTTGCATATCCTATGCTTCCACCTCTCAATGAGATGTTAAAATATGTGTATGTGAGGAAAACCCTAAAATGGGGTTTCATAATGTTCTTACTACAAAATTATTTTGGAAATTGCTTCTCATTCTTATTTAAGATAAAAAGGCTATTACACCCCACACTCCCAACTCTTAGTGAGACATTAAGGTGAGAGAGCTACATAAGGAAAACTTTGCAGTGACGGTCTAAAGTGCCTTTCTTGCTAAAAATTGCTTCACATTCTTGGAAATTGCTTCACATTTTTCATTAAGATGGGAACCTACATTCTTGGCTTTCAATAAGACATCAAGGTTGGATGCATGCATAAAAAGAAGGTGGTGAGTGTTCTTCTTTCTACAAAATCATTGTAGGACGACAAATTTTTGGCATTAGCAAATGCTTCACTTCCTTTGTCAAACACTCACAACCCTTTTGCTTCTTTATGGATGTGAATGTAACAAAACTGAGCAAGTGCATAACACCTATAATAGAAAACAACACCTCTTCCAAAACATTCCTAGGCGAAATAGGGTATAACACCCAACAAAATAAAAAACATTGAAAAATTCAATTCTATATATGTAAAAAATAGATGAACATCAACAAGATTTTGGTTTAAATCAATAAAGAAAAACTAAAAGAAAGAGCAGAACATGGAATCAACAATGCAAAAACATAACACACACCTTGATGTGGATCCCAAATATGAAATTGAAACTTGGAGAGAAACAAATAATGAAGCATAATTTCATTCTTAAAAAACATTTATACATAAAAATCAATGAAAAAAGAACAAATAATAGTCTAAAAAATGGGATACCAAAAAAAATACCTAGAAAGTAAACAACATTTATAATTTGATGAAAATACTACAAAAGGGAGAAAGAAAAAATATGCTAAATAAAGCTCAAATAATTGAAATTATAATCATTGACCCCATATAGAAAAGTTGTGTAAATTAAAGAGACCATATCTAATTAAGTAAATCAAGTTTCTAATCAAAACTTTATCATTACATCACTACTTCTAATACTTATGATTCTTTATTTTATTTTTTTAGAAATAAATCATAAGTATAATTCATTAACATAAGATGACTGCATGTTGTTTCATGTATTAAATTTAAAACTATTTATGTTTAGTTAAGAGTTTGTTTTTTTTAGACATAAAGAAACAGTTTAACGACTTAAGATCTAGATACATCTCGCAAGAGTAAAAACCTACCTTTTTACGTTCCAAAAAATGTGATTTTTTAATAACTATACAGATCAATCTACATTTACAAATAAATTATCTTAATATTAATTTAAAATTAAATTATAATAAATTCTCACTTACAAAATAAGTAAATAAATAAATAAAATTCTGAATAGTAGCAACTTACAAAGTTTGTGCCATGGATGCAAAAAGTTAGTATATCATTATGGGTGTTGGAGGAGGTTCATCCTTTTATGGTGTAAACCATGGAATGGATACCGATAATGGATGATGACTATCCAATGATGGATAAAGGTAAACGTTGGAAGTGATGTCGCTCTCAAATGTCGGAGTTTGACTTTTAGGTTAAGTTTCCAACGTTAGATGGCTCTTAGGTTAAGTTTCCTATGTTAGATGTTGATATGGTTATTAATCATGTTGTATTCTGTAAATTTTTATTTACCCTAGAGTTGCTATTTAGGTCATGTTTATAATAATTATGAATTATTATTATATAAATATTTTATATTTATATTATTTAAAATTTTATTTTATTGGGAATTAGATTTTAGATAAAGTTTAATCTCTTTTAAAGTTTATTTTGGATTTGGTTGTTTTGGTGGTATTGGGCAGAAAGTGTATAGAAAGTAAAGGAAAAAAAAAAAATGCATCTAACCTATAAGGTCATCAGGTCATGGATCTATCACTAATGAAATAAGTTGCAATATATTATCCCTTAAAATATTGGAAGTGGGACCTTTGTTACAAACAATCAAATTAATTACCATGTGTAAATGCCAGCTTTTGTCATAGATTTAGCTTTTGTCATAGATGTGATGGATTGAATTGTTTGATTCAATAAAATAGTTCAAGGCTAATTAAAATGAATTATTTTTCCCATAATTTTATTTATTTTGAGTTTTTATTATTCTTAGTTAATTATAATTTTTATGTTATAATGACAAGGGAGTGGTGTTTTAATTAATATAATGATTAATTAGTTATAAGTGAATATGTTTATTTTTTTTTATTGTTTTATGTGGCAATGTTTATTTATAGGTGTGAAATAACAATATGGTACAATTATTTTATAATATTGTTAAAAAAAAAAATCAATCGATCACGTTCACTGTTTTTATTACTGGACTATATTTATTTTAATTTCGGATGCTATCAAGTCGAGAGGAATCAAATCTCTTTTTCACTCTAAAAAGAATTTTGCACCTAAGAGATTTGATCATCTTGGTGCTTGTAATTATTTGGTTAGATCGAGAGTTGAGATGGATCTTACGATAGTTTAATTATTAATTTATATTAAGTTATAGTATATTTTTTTAATTATTATATTTTTTATGTAATTGAAGGAGTCAAAATGTTTTATTAATAAATTATAATTATTATTTATTTTTATTTTATGTACTTTGTCTAAGTTGAAATGTTTAACAGGATAGAACAAAACATTACATCATCTCTTCCATACTAGGTTGTAAAGAACCTCCCGATGCAATAATCCTCTCAACTCTTTATTTGTTGTTGTTATTTTTATTATTATTGTGAGGTCACAACTAAGTACGACACCAAATTAGTGTATGAGACCCTTTCTTTATGGGACAAGGGACCCTCCTCTACCCAACGACTTGATTGCTAAAGTCTACAAAGGTGTACATACTCTAACCCCCTCTGAATTTGAACTTGTTACCTCTTACAATGAGGTATATGCTCTTAATTATTAGGCTCACTCAAGTTGTATTCATTCACCTAAAATACTATACTCATATGTATGGTTTATAATGGATGTTTGGTTAATATGTACAAGCAACACATCTCCAACATGATAATTTATTGCATATAAGTATGTCCTCTACTTGACATAAAATCATTAAATGGCAAAGTGGAGATACTTATTTCATTTAAGTTATCCAAAACTTACCCCTATACTCAATTAATTATGCCAACATGACAATGTATAAAGGATGAGCATGACACTTCAAGGAATTAAACTTTGGTAGAGGTAATAACAACATGGGCTTTTAACTAACCAATCAAAACCTTGTTGCCTATGGTACATGTTTTTTCCAAAATAAATTACAATGTAATATCTATATATATATATATATATACACTATGAACGTAGAGAATGATGTTAAAAGTTGTGTTGGGATTTGCATGACATGTGTAGAATCTATGTAGCGTAAAAAGATCGAAATTCACATATACATATACACATTATTGTTATTATTTGGTGAAAATACACATCCCTCGGAAACCCACCAAGCACTTTCCTTCGTTTCAAGGATTGTAAACCAAATTCTTTGTCACCCAAACCCAGTACAACAATGTACTTCTTAAGAGCTAAACATGCCACATGTCACTTGTAAGAATTGTTCTTGTTGTAATTGTGGGGCAGCATCCCTCGGGTTTCCCCATGAGGTTTTCCTTGGAAAATCATAGAGGCTTAGCTAAACCATTGTTGTGAATATTTAGGTATTTGACAAGTTTCATGTCAATAGGTGTGCACTTCAAATCCCCCGAAGTGAGGCTCACTAGCCTACACTAACAAGTTTGCTGGAGATGTCATTCATGAATTTGGGGAATCATACCTTGGGTTTGCACGAGGTTTTCTCGGAGGGAACAAAAAATAGAATAAATAAAAATAAAAATGTATTTTTGACAACAAATGTGTTCTTTGATAAGTGTTGAGGTAATAATCCCTCAACCCTTTTATTTAAAGCACAATCCTTAAGGAATTTGCATGATCCATTCCTATTGAGACCTATGGGTTTACCAATGATTATACGGCTAGTAGTTAATACACGATCCATCTAAAAACAGAAGGAAGAGGATGAATGTCCATGGAATGACATTAATATGGTACTTCCTTCCTCAATCTTAACTCAAGTGCAAGAGAGTGGGGATAAATTGTTTTTCAACTATGGTTCACGGTCATTGAGTGGTCACTACATCCATGGGTAATAATCGGGGCAGATCCACCCGAAGGGATCTACCCGTCGACTTATCTGGTTAGGCCTAATCCTAAGGGCACCGAGGAGATTTGACCTCGTGACCTCCCAATTGGAAAGGTACTTAGCAACAGGAACTCAACCAATTGAGCTATCCCTTGGGGTAAGAGAGTGAAGATAATTATTTATGCATAAAAATTTAAAAAAAAAAATGTATCAAGATGAACATGCTTGAAAAAAGTCCACTTAGTGACTTTAATAAGGTCCTAGCTTCGTCTTTCTTAACTCAAGTGCAAGAGGGCAAGGATAATTATTTATTCAAAATGAAAAAAGTTACCAAGATTATTATGTTTGTATTAACGTAGATAGTAAACCATTTTAGGTACCTAGCCTCCAAATGGACCCTTTTGGGATCCACCATACCTTAGCGTGAATAATTTATACTTTATTGAGAACCATATTTGAGCCTAGTAGATTATCAACTTCCCTTGATGACTAATTTTAAGGATCTTAACATATCACCATTAATTGTGAGACTAAAGGGATTAGTCTAATATCTAGTTGATAGTGGGAATAATAGCTTCACATTTTTCATGGAACTGGTGACAATTGCATTGAACTTTTTAGAGGTTGGTATGCCTTTCCTAGAAGCCCCCATGGAGCATAATAAGGTCATTCTAGTAATCCTTCCCTACTTGTCAACGTTGTCTCCTACTATCAAGGAAACATTGATACCACTAGTTAAAAACAATCCTAGAAGTTATTGGTGTATTAAGAAAAATGAGATTGGGTGAGGGTTAAGGTGGAACTAATATGGGAAGCAATCATTGTTTATGTATATTTGCAAAACGCATTGTTTGATTACTTAAATTAAAAGCATTATACCAAAAAAGGTACTTCGACAATGGATGTGCCATTGTTAGGTTTGATTATTTGGTTACTATCCAACTCTCACCATGGGCCACAAGGGGTACAATACCACATGTGTTTGAGGGCGATAATAATAAGTTAGTTATCTCTAATAGAGATTTGTGATTCTAGGGAATTTATGCTCTCAAATTGTTAATGGTCTACATATTTTGACTTTCTAAAGGAAAGTGTTTGTGAGATACCTATGCGAGCTTAATTTCCCTTCCTCCATTTTGAGTTTTGGAAGGAGGAGACATATAAAGTTACATGTGACAAGCTATGTTAAAATCATTAGTGGACTTACAAACATTGAAAAACCGAAGCCTCTAAATTATGTAATCTCAACATTTAAAGTTAATGTTTTTTTTACGATTCTATCCTCGTAAAAAAAAGACTAGCAATGCATTCATTCTTGAAAAAATGCCATAAAAAGCGATAGTAATGCATGTTTCCTTGAAGAAAACATTTGACAAAAAAAGAGAAAAAATTAGTTGTCTATCTTGTTGTTTTGAATATACATCTTAGCATTAATACATATTTGATTAACTCACAACTTTTTAATTATTTTGGGCATGATAGGATCCAAACTCTTAGACGGTGGATTTTGAAGTACATGCGTTAAATTCAATAAAAACTCTAAAGTATATACAACCATTAGATTACAAATCCAAAATAACAAAAATTAAAGTGTAAGAACCACAAAGCATAATTCTTATTCATACATATTAAAAGATAATCCTATCCACAATGACAATTCACTAAGCAGTTATGAGTTTGTAGAAATGGGAAGGAAAAACCAAGCACTATTTTCTCATACAATGTGTAATATACTCATGAAATAAAGGAGATGTAAATTTCTATATTAAAAATTGGAAATTAGTATTTTAGAATTATAGATTTAAATCAACCATCTATATTTAAATAATAATAAAAATGCAATAATAAATTCAATTGTTTGAATATACAATCAAATTAGAAATAGTCATTTTAGAAAAATCTAGTAAAAAGTAATTAAGATAAAATTGAGTTATAAATTAAATAATAATAAGCCATTTATAAATACTAAAGATACTTTGATACCTATTAAGTGGGACCCACTTAATATGTAAGTTTGGCATTGGACTTTAATACGTTGATAACTCACGAGGGAGGTAGAAAGAGGTTTATTGTTGTGTGGGGCCAACCAAACATCCCAATAGTGGATGATAACTTAGTCACCAAGGGATAAAGTAATTTAATTGTTTTGATTAACCATTTAAATTGTATTAAAGGTGTTTGAAGTCTTTGATGCTGCATTTATATATAAAAGAATTATATGATTCTTTAGAAAAGTAATGATATAGGCTAGAATCTTAATATAAGAATATATTATTATGATATTTATTTGTAATTATTATTTGATTAATCCGAAAAATTATATCTATATTAAAGTGTGTGTTTGAAGTTTTATGTTACATTAATAATTATATATAGAAAAAAATATTATTTGCTTACTATTTAAATTGTATTAAAGGTGTTTGAAGTCTTTCATGTTGCATTCAATTATTTATATATAAAAAAAATTATAAGATTCTTTAGAAAAGTAATGATAGAGGCTAAAATCTTAATATAAGAATATATTATTGTGATATTCATGTGTAATTATTGTCAATATCAAGGAAAGAAGATCCCTAACCTATAAAATAATTAAAAGACTATTGCAATATAGTGGTTGGTTTGATTGCGTGAGATGAAATGAATATTTATTCTACTTAATCAAAATAAAATTATATGACCTTACATCAAGCATGTGTTGGGAAATAAGAGACATTAGAGACATTCTCATCTTTTGGAAGAAATTTTCGAATTAATAAATGCGATAAGGAAATGAATTAATAAATTTTTAATTGTAATGGTAAATTTATGTATAAATAAATGTGGTTCTTGGTTTTGTTATATTTTGTAAATGGTTGTTAATAACATGGTAAATAATGCACATATAAATTTGTTTAAATGATTTTTTAAGGTATATTTTCAAATGAGTTTTATTTGAAATTTTACTAAAATTCAAAAATGTTTAGAATAATATATTTGATGGGTTAAATTTATATAATTTGAGTTTTTAATTTTTAAGACTTTGAAATTGTTTATGTATTTAGAAATATATTTCAAAAAAATAAAAATATTTTTTGTAATATTTAATTATTTTTTATTTATATTTAAAAAACAAAATTATATATAATATTTTTGATAGTCGATTATTGTCTTGGTTAGAAGACTAGCATGTTGATAAGTACATTACAAAAAGCCAATTACCAAAGAGTGAACTATTGATGTGGTAGCTAATCAACCATGTATAATATAAACTACGAGATACTTACAATTGATCGTTTTATCCTTTAACAACTATTATCCTGCAAAAATGAGGATGATAAAAAACATAGTAGCAACCACCATCTATGAAACCATGAGATAATAATAAAAGCAAAGATGGACTTATTTATCCCGGATAATCATTGGGTCATTTGGAGAGGAGTTTGCACTCACCATGTTTATTGGTTGAGCATTTATGATTGCTTCACCATTTGCAAGAGCATTGGAGTCAATGTCAGAGTCTAAGATGATATAATGTTCTATTTTGCTCAATCTAGCACAATTCCATCCATGTCATAACGAATGTCCTTGACAATCTGCTTCAAATCCTCCTGACCCACAAAAATATTGTAATTATCAACCTGCTTGTCTCGGAGCACCATGTGAAGAAGAGTCTCCATCTGTTTATGCGTTGATATAGAATGCATAAAATATAACCTTCTCTTACCAGGTTTACCAAGGTCTGGCACCCATTTGGTATTGCCACTACAAACTTCAAAATATGAATAATACATACGGTCTCCGAACTCTTTAGCTTCCAAGGTCCGAATTTCCTTTCGAACCTCCATGGGAACCACATCAAAAAAATTTGACATAGACTCCCATCCAAAGAGTCTTCAATGTCTAGAAGAGGAAGCCCTTGGTGTACCTCCCCTACGACTGAGAAGTGGTTGACGAGGGGCCATGAAAGACCAATGCCTGCAAGAAAATAGAGCCCTGGAAAATGGGAACAACTAAGCGAGGTTACTTTGACTAAAGAGCGGATGGGATACCCCAATTAAAACCCGAAGGACTGAGTGAAAAATACCATAAGGCTTATACTTGTCAACAAAGAAGCCAAGATATATCACATCGAGAAATCTATAGAAGAAGGACCCCTGACCCAACTGAACATTAAATCCTTTATGGACAAGAACTAGAGAGTACTTGAATGAAACCTTATGGGAAGCTCGAAAGAGAACAAAGTCATAATCATATTGAAAAAAACCCACTGTACCAAATGCTTGTGACCAAGAGCGGGCAATTGAACGATATTCTAGAAGGCTCAAGGGATTGAAGGTCAGCATAGGGAAGAACGATAACGAGCTCAAATGAAGGCCCAAACGAGTTATTATGAAGAAAGCACATGAAAAACATTGGCACTATTGTTGTAATATGTTTCCCTTAACAACGAAGAGCCTTAGTAGAGTACAATAGAAGAAGCACAACCAATAAGACTTCAGATAGACTGAACCACAAAATTGAGGAACATAAGGCACCAATAACCATGAATAGTAGTGAAATTGGACTTGACAACAACCAGCAAAAGTATTTAGTCTGACGTGATTTATGGACTGACACTAGGACATGACCCTCTCCAACTATATCTTCAGTTATTCAACATATTCCATAAATGATTAGTGAGGAACAAAACAAATCTTTGATGAGATCGATCTCTTTCTCGAAGGTAGAAGCAGTAATAATGAATATGTCAAAGAACAAGGCCCCAAGACCACATGGCTTCACGCCATATTTCTATTAGGCTTGTTGGAGTTTCTTAAGAAACGAAGCTCATTAAGTTGTGGAAGAATCGAGGAATACTAGGAACATTCGCTCGGCATTGAACGCTACATTTATTTCGTTAGTACCGAAACTAGGAAAATCAGAGACTCTGGAAGGTTTTATACCGATCACATTGTGTAATGTAATCTATAATACTATCACCGCAATTATAACAAATAGAATGAAGCCCTTGCTATCAAGGTTGATATCTCCAACCCAAACTGGTTTCATCGAAAGTTTGCATATTGCAAATGGAATCGTAGCAGTACAAGCAATAATTCACTCCTTGAAAATGTCCAAGCCCCTAGGTATGTTTATAAAGTTGGATGTCTCTAAAGAATATGACCGAATTAGCTGGTCTTTTTTAGACAAGTTCTATAAGCTTTTGGCTTCTCAAACCAATGGTTGCAATGGATAGGATCTCTAATCTCCACAACTTTATTTTCTATACTGGTTAATGGCTCGCCTTCACAAATCATAAACCCCTATAGAGGTATTAGGCAAGGAGACCCTTTGTCTCCATTTCTATTTATTCTAGCTATGGAAGGTCTTGGGAGAGTGTTTCAAAAGGTTGGAGATTTTGACTATATATATGGTCTTCGACTGTATGGCTTGGACTTCCCAATCACCCATCTTTAGCTTGTCGATGACGTAATGTTGTTTGGTTTACCTACATGGAGAGAGGTGCAAAGAATGGATAGGCTTCTTCAAAAATTTATGGCAGCCTTTGGTACTGAATTAAACAAAGACAAAACAAAGATGTTCTTTTTCAATTGTTTGAAACTAGTTCAAAAAAAGCTTTGTCAAGTTACGAGATATATTCGAGGATTTCTTCCATCTAAGTATTTGGAGTATTGATATTATTGAATTATCATAGAGCGTCCACTTGGGAAGAGATTATGGAAAAGACGTGTAGTAGAGTGAATAATTGGGTGCTTAGGTTCCTAAACTTTCTCTGGCGTCTTGTAATAACAAAGTTCGTTCTTCATGTGTTACCAAACTATCAATTATCACTCATGGCCATCCCAGGCACTGTGAGTTACACACTCAGATATTTTTGGACACATTTTTTATGGGAAGGCTCGATCAAAACACGCAAGTGGGCCTTGATTGGCTGAGAGGAGTTGATTCTAGCAAGATCGATTGGTCTTGTCAATGAAATAGTGATCTTATCAATAAATGGATCATTAGATTGCAATGAAAAGGATGAAAAAATAAAACATTTAAACATTGTCAATATAAATTCATTGTTAATTATTGTATTTAAATTAACTTGAATATTAAATAACATATACGTATAAATAATCAACCTAAAAATTAATTTCAATTTTTCTTATATAATATTAATCAACCAACACGTTAAATTTAAAATATATATTCATATTTAATAAGTGTAATCAAAATGTTTTTTTGATATATTTTCCTATTAATTGCTTTAAGATTCAGTTACAATTTGTTAAAATTAATATTTGGCATGTTGATTTTTAAAATCCAAATATATTAAAAAAAATTAAGCTATACATACATTTTTGCATTCAATAATACAATTTAAACAACAAAAAATTACAATCTTCCTATAAATTGTATCACCAATTAATATATATAGATATAAACTTATTAAAATAATATATCTATTTCTTTATTATTATAAAATATTTTTAATTATATATATAATATATATATATATATAATTATATATATATATTATATAAACCTCAATAAAATATATTATAATAATAATAAATAACTATCAATCTTAAATATTATTATATCCAAAGATTAAACCATTTAAACATAATAAATTTTAAATTTACCTATTTATATCATTAAAAAAATATCTTATTACAATTTATTTATATATAAGATAACATTTTATTATTTTTCACAATTATTAACTAACTACAATATAAAAAACACCACAACCAGTCATTTGCATTACATTTGTGAATGAATTGTACTTTAATCGTGTTACCATATATTTTATTTATAAACAAAATATTTAATAATAAAATTAATGACAGTTTTATTATTCTCAATCCATAAAATTGATGGGTGAACCATGATCACCTACATGCGTGTATCATCATTCATACATATAATAATCTCCCCATAGGCAAAAGGTCCCCCACAAGCAATCATAGTTACCACAAAGGTCCCCCACACGCAATCATAATTACCATGTGTGCATGCTAGTCTCTCTTTTACATATGATAGATGGGATCAAAGTGACTTACATGGATTTATCTAGTTTCGATGTATCGTTTTTAAATTTATCAATTTATTATGATTATGATATCAATAGAGATAGTGAAGGGAGCGAGTGGCATTTTATTTTTTCTTATTATTATTATTGTGTTTAGAGGCGTATTTTACAGCTTAGTATGATGTGTAAGCATGTTTGTCTGTCATCAAAGTTGAAATTTTGCTCATGTCGATGTAGTGTGGAATCTGAGGAAAGATTTGCACTTTGAGGGATTTGATCCCTCTTGACACATGATAGATCCAGAGTTAGATGGATCTAGACTGGTGTAGAATGTGATGTGTGGATGTATATGTGAAGCAAAAATTCGATACAATGATATTAATGTTTTACAATAGTTGTTATAGTTATAAAAACTTTTCTTAATCCATTATCTCAATTCCCATAATATAATCTTCATTTATTCTTTGTTTTTATTCGTTCACTTTAACTGTAATACTCATATGTATGTTTTTGGTTGATATGTACAAGTGATAGATTCTCTAGCATGATAATATATATATATATATATATATTATAATATATATATTTTTTGTAATCTGGGTATGACCTTTTCTATTAACAAAATAATATATACAACAGTTTCAGAATGGTCTCACCCCGCCCCGAAGGGAAACCGGGTCTCTTGACCATCCAAAAAAGACACATTAAAACAAAAATGAGAATTAGCCACCGTTTCAAACCAGGATTCCTGATCAGTTTTTGTTTCTAAAACCATACTATTATCTACATACTGCTTCCCACATGTAAAAACAGCAAAAGATTTCATGCCTACAGAAGAACAAAAGCGAGGAATTTCCCAAAAAAAGCAAGAACATGCCTTTGACCACTACTTTTCAGGTTCAACTTGTTGGCCTTTCTCCTTTTTCACCAACACTCCACTGGCCACGAGCTGCTGCTGCAGATCCTCCAATCGTTTTTCTTGCAGGAGCATGGTGATAACGATGTCCTTCAATTCCTTTTTCACATTGGGGAGACTCTGAACCATTTCTGCCATCTCCATGGAAACCTGCTCTAAAGCTTTGGCCATGAGCCGCTTCATGACCCAATACAAATGGAGGGACTGTTTGTAGAGGGTCATTCTTCCTCTGGTATGGCCAAGATCAAGCATAGTGGCTACCCAATCTTCCATTTCTTCTTCTGATTGAGCCTGTATAGCATCTTCCTCCCAATGCTCCATTATTCTCCTAATCTTTGGATTTGAATTCTCCCTGTACTCCTGCTCAACAATTCTTATTCGATCTCCGATGGTTTGTCTGGTTCGCCCGGTATCATCTCCCGCCGCGGGTTCATCATCCGTCTCCTGGAGAGGGCTGCACTGACGCCCCCTCCGGCTTCTACCCTCCGCTACATCCTTTCGTTGACGGCCGCCACGGCCCCTTCGGCCTCGACCTCTTCTCCCTCTGCCACGCAGGCCTCCCCTGCCCCTGCCAACGAAACGACCCATGCCATCATCTGCATCCTCGCTTTCCTCGCCCGGTAGTCGTGTCCATCAATTTTTCCAGGCCTCCTCTTCCTGGTTGCCCTGTGGCTCCTCGTTATCCTCTTCTGAAATCTCAACAAACTGAACATGCTGTTTCCCCTCAGCATCCACCTTCCGCTTGCCCTTCAAGTCTGCAGGGAATTTTTGTTGGTCCTCATGCCTCCCGCTTCGCAGCCATCTCCGTCCGCTTCCACTGCCTTCCCCTTCCATTATCCCTCTTCCGCTGCAACTTCCGCCTCTCGCCTTCCTCACGGTAGCTATCCCAACCCACCAGCGCACCGGGTAACTGCAAACAGGAATTAAGCGGTCCTCACAGCGAATAATCCCTCTCTTGCTCCCGGTCTTAACACCCCTCGTCCCGTCTGTATCATTGCCGAAGTAATGGCTGTGGATACTCCCAAGACCCATCACATAATGATGCAGCCTGTTCGCTGTCCTTCCGTCCCGTCCGCTGCTCAGAGCACCTGCATCACTGAACCTCGGATCTGCATTCTCCCTCTGCCGGCCGCTCCACTTGCCGGTGTCATTCCTGCCTTGATCATTCGTAATTACTCCTTTGATCGTGCGCCGCCAGGACGTCACATAGCTCCACGCCAACTCATCCAGCCCGATCGGGCGCTCTAGCATGATAATATATTGTACATAGATAACTTTCTCATTTAATTGACAAGTTCATTTGGCAACACCATTACAAACAAGGGTATGTGTTTTATTCAATTGATCCAAGAGTTGAACATGGTCCCAATAACTTGTGAGAGCAAGATGACATATAAAGAATGCATGTGCCACTTGAATGAATCAAACTTTGGTAAGAGAATAACAACCTACCATTCTATGTTACCAATCAAGCCTTGTTGACCAGTGTCTATACTTTCCCCCCAAAAAATGCAACATATATATGTATATATATATATATATATACACACTAGGTATACGATAATAATGTAAAAGGTTATACTAGATTATTTAGACATGTATAAAGTCTACATAACAAAACAAAAATATATCAATCGATTTAAGCACATAGCAGTGTGTATTTATGTTTGTGTGTATGTAAATAATTTCAATAAGTTGCAAAATAGGGTTAGTTTGGGTGGTTATAAAAAGAAATTGATATCTCTCCAACCAAGTTTAGATCTCATTTATGACATGTTTAATCCTTGTACGATGATTTGGGTTGACAAGATTGTATTCAATCTCATTCTTACTTAAGCACTGAAGGGTGGGATGAGATGTTTCCAACCAATTGGCCTAAGGGATTAACTAAATTATGTATTGCTAATGTTGCTAAGTATTTAGTTAGTTTTGCCGAGTCCCAGTAGCGCAAATAGTTGAGAAAGGGTTTTGTTAGTAAGGCGACCTATGTTCAAACCTCACTGGGCTGCTAAGCACGTGCCCTTGGGGGAGACATCTGACTTACAAAAAAACAATATTTGGTTAGTTTTATGTGCTAGCAAGAACTTAGTTAAGATCTTTGTTAGATGAGGCACACTAGTGTAGGCTTATAGGTTTATTAGGAATGTCATCCATGAAAGTTGGGGAAGCATCCCTTGGGTTTCTCCACAAGGTTTTTCTTCGAAAATCCCAAGGGGTTGGCTCAACTAATTGTCACCAATATCGTTAGGCATTTGGTTAATTTCATGCCAATAACAACCCAATTCAAATTTCCTTATTTGATGTGCATTAATAAATGATGTTGGGATTTACAAGGCATGTCATCCATGACTTTGGAAAGCGTTCTTTAGGTTTCCATGCAAGGTTTTTCTTGTAGAAAAATATATATTTTTAATCGGATATATTTTCTTTGATAATTATTGGGGTGATTACTTAAAAGTGACAACTTGATTGATTCAACTGCATTCACTGAAGCATAATGCTCAAAAAGGTTATGAGCTTTGTCTCCATTAATTTTTTAATGCTACCAATCATCATATAATTAGAGGTTAATATCATTTCCTATCAAAAACATCCAAAATAAAAAATAAAAATGCATAAAATAATGTTAATAAGCCATTGACTTCTTCAATCTTAATTAGAAGATGAAAAAATTAAAAAAAATATTTAATTAAAACCAAAAACATTAAGATAATTAAGATTATGTTAATGCAAAAAATCATCATCGAAATGATTTAAATAAACCTAAATAAAAATAAATACAAGTTATGATTTTAATAAATAAACATCATAACATAACACAACACAATATAAAAAATGATAGTTAATTAATAAAAAATGATGAGAGATTCTTTGAAGAAAGTGAAGGTAGCTCTTGTCTAAGACGTTGAAAATCCTCTCACCACTGTCAACTAGATTGATAAAGCTCAAGATTCCTTGCACCCACATTAGTTTAAATGCATTCAATATGAGTTTTTGTGATAAGGTAGGCATAATAAATGATTATAGGTGCATGGAGGCATAGTAAATGATTCTAGTTACTTTGAAATCCACTTCCACCATACCTAAGAATAGATTAAGGAGCTAGGTTTGACCTTAATTAACTCTCAAACTATCAACATCCAGGTATGAGCTTAACAAACTCTCAAACTATCAACATCCCTCTCACTTATTTGAAGGATTAGGATTTCAACATATATTATGAGGTGAAAGAGGTCAGTGTCAATATCCAATTCATGGTGGGAAGGGTGCCTTACTTTTTCATGGAAAGATTGATGGTGGGAAGGGTGCCTTTAACTTTTTTCATGGAACGAGTGACAGTGTCTATGAGATTCTAGCCTCCAATCACTTGAAGGCCTCGTGAAGCATACCAAGGTGGTTTCAGAGATAATTTCCCCTCTGCCAACATTGTCTCCTGCAATCGAGGACCCACTTTGGAAGTTTGTTAGGTTGACCAGAGAAGGGAGGCACTCATAGCAAAAAGCCAGAATCACTACATTACATTTATCTACTTTAACCATCTTAACTTATTATGTGTTGATAATAAAATAGAGTCACTACATTACATTTATTTACTTTAACCATCTTAACATATTATATGTTAATAGTAAAATACTTTTTAAAGGTTAATGTGTTGATTTGTGACCAATGGCCAAAGTCCAATGGCATAAATCATATGTCCCTTCCTTATATTGTCGTTATGTCATAGATCCCTTTCAGTTTCCCTCTCAGTTTCCCTTTAAAGAATGGAAGTAGGACCCTTGTCGATACGTACACTCTCAGTTTCCCTTTAAAGAATGGAAGTAGGACCCTTGTCACCAGCGATCATGAGTGCCATGTGTGTTCGTTGGTTTATGTCAGTGGTGTGATACACTCATTATTTTGATTTGGAAATTGACTCATTTATCTTGATTGGGTAAAAGAGGTCAAATGGGATCAAAATGGTTAACTAGTTTGATGTTTGGTTTAAATTATTGAAAATAATAATAAGGAAATGGTGTTTATTTTATCCATTTATTGTGGAGTAAGTATAGTTATTTATTCGATCTTTCTCATTTTTAATTTTTTTTTTAAATAGGATATGTATATACATGTATTTGAAATAACAATTTAATATATTTCATTTACTTAAAATAGTTTTATAACTTTAAAATCTCCCTACAACTATCTTGATGGTTACTTTTTAAATGAAATCCATGGAATCTTTGTTTAAATTTATTCATCTTGACCATTATAGTTGCATTTATATTTTCTATAAATGTTTTTGGTTGATATATAGGAGTAACATTTTTTCAATGTGATAATAAGTTCTGAGGTTGTGGTCTAATTGTTACGTATGGAGGTTTGGTCTCCACAAATTTTGCGGTCCAATTTCGGACAAGACTATATATGCTTGAGAGTTGCTTTAGGCATGATTTCTTCAAAAAAAAAAAAAATTATCAACATAAAATAATTTTAAGAAGTCATTAAAGTGGGATGTCTATTTCATTGAAGTTTTTTTTTAAGCTTCAAGATTCTATTAATAAGAAATAGTCATGAATTACAATCATATATGTCTATCTTTTTGACATGGTTTGCCACTCAAGAAAACATACCCACGCCGGAGAAGAAGGATTTTAGACAAAAAAATAACAATGTATTTATATTGTTCCTTCCATAACATAAGGCTACTATAACTAGCATAGTGACCAAAACAATAAGTGTATTTTCCCATAACATAAAAGCAACGATGATACGTACAAAAAAGAGATACCAAAAACATTGAGAAATCTTCCATAAAAAACACTAATTCGAGCTATAGGAGTTCTTGGAGAAGCCAGACCATTTTCTCGGAGAAGGATGGTTTTGATGTGTCCCAATCACATGGCTAAATCTTAGTGTTCCATAGACTGATTGTGGTTCTCAATTATGTTATCATTAAGTTGCATGGATATCTATTTGTGAATTGCATGGGTCTCTGCCAATACTTAGCCCAATAATTGTGCAAAGATATTGATTTTGTCTACCATGTGTGCGGTCTGGGTCAACGATCCACTTAGTGGTAGATGCACAGATCTTGGCTTCAGTGAAGTCATTTCGCTCAACCATGATTATTGTAGTGGCTCGGTTTAAATCCATTTCGATAGGGGTCAGGGGTAAGAACTTGAAATCTTCTTGCTACAGTAAAGGCTTTGTAATGAGCTCGAACATTGCCTAAACCATAGTTGAATGGGTCTTTGTGGCTCCTCATTCGTTTTTGAGGCATGCTGGTGAGAGGGAACGAGGTTGGAAAATAAACAATTATGCAATGCAAGGGAAGAGACTGTGAGGGGGAGTAGGATGTAGTATTGAGTGATGCAGAGCCAAGGCGAGGAGTTGTCAGCATAAAGTAGGAGGAAGGGTGATCAAGGGAAAGAAGAGAACCTAATGATGGTAGCATGAAATATGGGAGGTCTTTGCACTCTAAACCCAAGCCAATCTCACAGTTGCGAGAGAGAGAGAGAGAGAGAGAGAGAGAGAGAGAGAGAGAGAGAGGTATCCACAAAGAAAACTAAGCTAAGCCAATTCTATGTAATTGAGATGATTACCTTTGAGAAAGATCAATACCTAATTTCGAGCCTTATTTAGGTAGCTAAGACCCGTGGAGTTGTGGTTGAAATAATGTTGCTTCCACTGAGGAGGCTAGTTGTTGGAGTATTCTAGGATGAAGGTAGCTGAGACTATGATGAGTCGCTGCTTTTTTTTGAAGTCACACCACTAAGTTTTGAGAATGGAGAGGACCCAAGGTTGAGGGAGGGCCAAGCTTATGGCCTAGTCATTGTACATGTGAGAATTCTGGAGGTATCAAAGTAGAAATAGGGGAAAGGAGTGGCCATGTCGTGAGGACCAACGTTGACCAATATTACAAAGGCAGAAACAACATGTCGTCCGTGAAGGCACTGCTCACAAAGGTAGATAACAATGGTAAGTGCAGTGAAGAGCCATAGAGTAAAAAACCCATGATAGAATGGCAACTAAGACTGTAAGATGACGACATTAAGTGTTGCATATTGTTAGGTATGGGATGATGTTACAAATATGAGAGCATTACCACTGAGGGAATGACCATGGTTTCATCCCATCACTCTCCCTTGTGCATGTGGTCGCCTCGACCAAGGACTACTTCATTGAAGTTATTAAAATCAAGCATTTGCTTTCAATTATTCACATGAGAAAGATGATGTGCAAGGATGAGTGTTTTCATGAGGGAGGAATAATTTGTTTTTTTGTTAGCTTAGATTTATAAGAAGATTGACAAAACCATGATCTTCCAATATTTTGGGTAATGTGTTCAAAGTTCAAACACTTACAAATAATTTAGATTCAAATTAAAATATTTATAAATAAATTTAAAATACTTTACTTAAAATTATTTCACAAGATGATACATAGTGAAAAAACTATAAATACTAAGTAAAAATTATAATAACAAGCAATTCTTTTAATGATTATTAGAAATAATTAAATTTAATAATTGTCAAAGGTTTATAGTGAGATTTGATAGTTACAAAGTTGCTTGTGAAAGATTTTCATTTGCAAGAAGGATTGAGGGTTGACTTGGTGTGGAGGGAATCTCTGTCTAGGTCTAATGTCTTGGATTATCTCGAGAAACTATTGAAGGAAGAATTGTTGACTAGGTTTTCCCCTAGATATGGGTTTTGCCCTGGCTGTCCAGCTACACCTGTTGTCATTGTGTTATTATTTTGGTAATTGCTTGATGAACTAAAAGATAAAGAAGAACATAAAGATAAAAGAATCACAAGTAATTATCTATATAAGAAATCATTTCTACCTTTTTGATTTTCTAACATGGTATCAGAGCTAAGGTGAAGGAGGAAAAAGGTAGTCTTAAATATCTCCTAGAATGAAAATAAAGGATTGATCTAGGATCATACAATGAGCTCTTAAGAGAGAAGAAGCTCACTATCTTCAGGGACAATGTCTAACACATTAAAGAGTGAGAACAAGTTGGAAGGAGTGTTACGCAGTAATTTGTCACCCTTGGTCACCGTCCTTGTTACGCCCCGCTGTCACACATTGGAGGACACATTTACGGACCTGTGACCAGTGACATAACTTGAAAACACTTGCATTGAGGTCCCCTGAGTATGAAGTT
Source organism: Pinus taeda (assembly GCA_000404065.3). NCBI lineage: Eukaryota > Viridiplantae > Streptophyta > Pinopsida > Pinales > Pinaceae > Pinus > Pinus taeda. The sequence continues at coordinate 75,310 of APFE031052873.1, forward strand.
CAATAACCCTGAAGACACCCTCTGAAGATTAACCTTGGAAAATGCCTTTTTCC
>APFE031052875.1:0-22677 GCA_000404065.3 Pinus taeda
ATGAATTCTATTTAAAGCGCATGGAGGGTCATTTGTAGGTTAACTGTGCATGAGAGAAGCTTATGTAAATTTTAATTCTTTTATTAAGAAATTGCCTGTAGTAGCCACGTTGGCGCAGGCCGTGGACTGTTTCCCTCTCTGAGGGTTTTAACCACGTCAAAATACTGGTGTATTGATCTGTGATCTGTTTGTGAGCGGTGTCCTTCTGGTGTTCTTTCTGAGGAACTTACCCTGTAAATTCCTACAAGACTTTCTAAAAGAGAAACTATATTGGAAAGGGAAAATTTTCCAAGAAATAAGGGTTGGGAGGATATATGAAGAGAGACCTCAAACCATAAAAGTCACCATGGCAAAGGTACAAGAAAAACTACAGCTTTTGGGCAAAAATAAACTCTTGAAAGGCTCATACTTCTTCCTCAACCAAGATTTAACCAAAAAACAACAAGAGGAGAGAAGGGATGAAGTGGAGAAAATTAGAATAGCAAGAAATGAAGGGAAAATGGTATGGTTGTACAATGGGAAAGCAATTGCAGTGTTTGGACCTACACTAAAATGAGGGCAACTCACAATAAAGAAAAAATAGAGAATTCAATAATAGAGATGAAAACAACAAGAACAACATGGACAAAAAGGGGTGAATACTCAAATTTGAGTCTTATGTGCCAAACTCAGTAGGTTAAATCCTACCCCTATCTACATAAGTTTAGTTTGTTGGAATTGTAGAGGTTACCCTTGAAGGAGGGGACCTGGGTTAGGGCCTATTGCTGAAGCTAGAGACATAAATTGTCTCATAGAAATTCATGAGCATGATGGTTGAAAAACTCCCTTGTTTTCTTGTTATTTGAAATTGGCAGTTTAGAACAAGGTAGCAAGAAATGGCAAAGGGTGTGGGGGAATACTAGTTTTAGTGAAAGAAAAAGGACTTCACATTCAATTAATTAAAGAAATGCAAATAAACAATATTTATGGTTGAAAATATGAGAGAATGAGAGTCACATAAGAATTGCAGCATGCTATTTTGCCCCTCAAGTCTAAAAAACCTACAAAAATAAGGGGCTTGACAACAAGGATCCATATGTAGCTTTAAAACAAGATATTGTCATGTACTCTGAGTAGGGAGAAGTTATTTTAGTGAGAGATCTCAATGCTAGAACAACAAATAATCAAGCTAGCATCCTTTTTTGCAAAGAGGATAACAATCCTATTTGGCTCAGTGAAGAGGAGAATCCCCAATGGATGAGGTGTTCAGAAGATGACAATGTTAGCAGTCATTTTGGAGATGAGTTGCTTACACTGTGTGGGGCTTTCAACTTAATTATTTTCAATGATCTAGATAGATGGAAAAGGTCTAAGAACTTCACTTGCAACAGATACAATGGGGCAAGTGTAGTTGACTATGGGATGTGTTCACAAAGCTTAATAGAAAAGATAGATGAACTTAGTATTGGAGAGCATATTTGGGACTTAAAATCAAACCATAACCCATTTTTTATAAGGTTATCATGGTTAGAAGAAAGGGAGCATAGGAGGAACCCCCAATGCTCTTGGCAATCACTATCAAGGCGCAAAATTATTATAACACAAGAAAATGGTACTATCTTCGAGACAATGTTAGAGAGATTAATTCAGAAGGAGAAAACTGGTTTCAAATGCTTCGGCAGCCATGAGTTAACAAATATAATCCAAAGTGCACTTCATAAGTGAAAAATAGCAAAAAATAGAAAATCAAAATCAAATTGTTTTCCAGTAAATGTTTGGTTTGATGAGGAACGCAAAATGGCAAGGAGAACCATGAAAAAGGTAGGAAAAGAGAAAATGAATGTAAAGTTATATAAGCACATACTAAAAAGGAAAAATGATGATTTAATGCAAAAAATGAGAGAAGAGTTAATATATTTAAGTAAGAATAATCCAAAGCTTTTCTCACACTAACTGCAACCAAGGAAGAAGCAAATTGAAAATAATGTTACAACCAATCAATGGTTTGAGTATGCAAGACAACTCTATGAGAAAGAATTCAAGACAGAGTCCCCCCTAGGATCAACACAAATTCAAAGCTCTTCACATTACAGGAGGTGAAGAATGGAATTAAGAAGCTAAAAGCAGAAAAGGCAAAGGACTTGGTTGAACTTCAAGCAGAGTATCTAAAATGGGGAATGAATGCTCTTGCAGGGCACATCATGAAAATATTCAATAACATCATTCAACAAGGATTCACAAGAGATTGGACAAGTAGCCTAGCAATACCACTTTTTAAAAGTGGAGACATTAATAATACATCCAACTATAGAACAATTATGATCAATCCTTTGTTTGCAAAGCTTTTTGGTATCATGGTAGAAGACAGAATTAGCAGGAGGACAAGTGGGTTTTATGCTCAAACATTCTACAGTGGGTCATGGAATCACTTTGAGACACATTGTTGAAAATGTTTGGAATGATAAAGAAGAAGTATTTTGCTGCTTTGTTGACTTCCAAAAAGCATTTGAAACAGTCCCTAGGAATAAGTTGTGGTGTAGAATGGAAGAACTTGAAATTCATGTGAATTATAGAGCCATTGTCCATAGACTTTATGAAGAAGTGAAAGTCAAAATTAGAACCTCAACATATATTTTAGAAAGCTTTAGAAGTGACATTGGAGTCAAGCAAGGTTGCCCTCTATCCCCCACTCTTTTTGGTCTATATATTGATAAATTGGAAGAGGCTAAATTTGCAAGGTGGAGATGGTGTTTGGTTGGGGGAGTTTGTGATAAAGCTTCTTTTATATGCTCATGACATTGTATTGATTTCTAAATTGGCTTATGGATTGCAAATGCACTTATATGACCTTGAGAATTTTTGTAGAGTAGTGGGGATGCAAGTCAATACTAGCAAGACCAAAATAATGATTTTTTCTAATAAAAGGAAGCAGAGCCAGCATACTTTCTTCTTTGAAGACAACACTCTTGAAGAAGTAAATGAGTACAAGTATCTTGGGATTGATTTCAACAACAAACTCAATTGGGAGGAATGCAAAAAGAAGAGAATTTTAGGAAGCTGGAAAGCATTATATGCTCTTCAAAACATATGTAGAGAGGTAGATTTATGGGATTGGAAAACTATTAAAGTGCTTTTCGGACTCCTAGTTTTTCGAGTGATGCTATATGGGTGTGAATGGTGGGCTACAACACTCCCGTCTCAAAATGGAAACAAATTGAGAAAATCCAAAAACACTTGATCATGAGCAAGTTCAAAATAAAAAGTTCTGTACCTTATGAGATAATGTTTGAGTGAGATAGGAGCAACTTCCATTGAAGCAATTTCTATGGTGTGCCTCATAATATAACTAAAAAGAATTGAACAAATGAGAGTAGGTGGATGGCCTAATGTTATCTTCAATGAAGGCAATAGTGAAAGAAAGAAAACATGGATCAAACAAAACTAAACATGGATGAAAAATGGAATATCTACCTCAATGGGTGTATCACAATTAGGAAGGAGCTAAAAGATTTTGTTATGGAGAAGTTTCGTAAAAAGGTATGGGGAAAAGAGTTGGGTAGAAAGAAGAAATATTACATTGAGGAATTCAACCCTACTTCAACTAAAAGAGTTCATTTGAGCTAGCATTTCGTGGAGGGAAAAAGGTTCTTATTGCTCAATTAAGGACCAATGCACATCAACTTCGGTGTGAAACATGACTCTGAAAAAGGCCTCAAGAAGCTTGGGAAGAAAGGGTGTGTACATTTTGCAAGTCTCGCCTGTGGAATCTGAAAAAACATTTCATTTTGGAATGTGATGCATTCAAAGACATCAGAGAAAGTTATGAGAACATGTTAACATCATTTTCTTGGCATTGTCTTTTTAGCGAGGGGATTGTTGGAAGGTTGGGTTAGCACGAAAGACAGGGAACTAATGATCTCATAGACTATTTTTAGTATCGTGGACCTTAAAAGATCATTTCATTTCATTTCATTTCATTTCATTTCAGTGTTGTGATTTACATATAAATCCATTTTCATTGATGTCACTTTCTTTCAGGTACTTGCTCCCCTTTTCTATATGCACCCCTTTTCTATATTCACGGTCTTTGACTAGAATGCTTTATATTTATTTCATTCAAGATTAACATATTTTTGCACAATATCCATAACTCCCTATTAAAGTCAAATCAAGTTAAAAGTGTACTTAGTGGAATCAATGTGTAAGGAACACCATATGCTTAGGCATTACCAATAGTTGTTGTCATTAGCCTTATGTTTATAAATCTGGTAAATTTCTCCCTCTGAAATATTTGTCATCACATTTGGGAAGAATATAATAAAAATATTTGTCATCACATTTGACAGGAATATAATGTTTTATTGTTAATAGATATAATGAATATTAGAAAAATGAAAGCTAATGAAGTATAATTTTTATTTTATGTTGAAATTGGTAGTGGTAATTGTTTAGTTAAATTTATTTAATATTATTTTATAATTTTTTTCCAATAAAATTTTAATGGAATTATTTCTATATTGTATAGTTTAATATTTGTTTGAAATTATTTATAAGTTGAAAGATAGTTGTTTTCCTAAACACAAAGTTTTAATTTGGAGAGGTAATTGTTTTAACTTAAAAATATAATAGATTAAATACTTTGTAATAAATGGTGTTAAGATAACATCAAATTCTTGTTATTTATGTAATAACTATTATTTTGGGGATGTTATGTGTATTATGGTTTGTAGAAGTAGGTTTACCTTTGTGATATTTAAAAAGGATAATTTTATTACATGCATGATAATTGTGACTTTTGGGTTTTTTTTGGAGAACAACTTGAATGAAAGAGAATTTTGTCTTTAGGCAATGGATAATATGTTCCTTCTTATTTCAAATGTTCATGTTATAAATTATACACAAGTGCTAGAGTTCATACTTTGAAATAAGAGTGAAATATTCAAAGGGAGGATCTAATTTATGTATATATCTTAGATTAGTTGTGGATTTTGTTTAGTTATTATTTGTTATTAGTATTAGCCTAGTGTGGAGGTGCAAGGTAAGTTGTGCCCCTTTTTTTAGGTTTTACTTAGTAAGTGTCATTCCTTTTTACATTACACACTTTAAATTTTTGTTGAAAATGTTCCCTTTAACTCAATTAAATGCCATAGAAATTAAATTGCATTTTCTAATTCTATTTTGTTCTTCTTATAAGTGAATGTTTGAAATAATGAATATGTTTATAAGAACAAATGTAGTGTTTTCGGCCCTTATGTTTGTGTGAATAGATTAGTATTTTTATAACTCTATTATTTTTAATTAGCTACTTGTTGCATTCTAAATTTCAAGAACACTTGTTTGGTGTATTGAATTTTAAGTGAAAAAAGGAATTGTAAAATTTTATATATTATTTAAGTGAGTGTTAAACATTTAATAGTCTTAATAAAAATTATACCTAAAGTATAGGTTCTTTAAAAACTAATAAATTTTCAAGATTTATTATCATAAATTGAGTAAAATATAAACTGAATTGAAATTTCACTTAAATTAATTTATGATGATTGAATTTGAATAGCATACCTAAATAACCTTTAAAAGACTTAAAGTATTTTTCATCTCCCCAATTTTGAAATTGGGTTGTGATTATTCCAAACTTCTATGTTGTTATGTATATTAGCCTTCAAAGCTTGTTGCTTCTTAGAATAAATCTATGTTGATGTATTTTAAACCTCAAAGACTATTTCTTTGTATAATAAATCTTAAGTTAAAAAAGAAATGCTAAACATTTGATATCTTGTTGAGAATCACATGTGTTTATTGCATCAAATGTAACTCTATTTGGCCTAAGACATTTTGAATTTGACCTAGCCAATGTATTAGCCTACTTCACCTAGTCATTATATTAGTCTCATTTTTACCATATCTTGCATGTCATTATATCTAACTAGCACCTCTCATCAGTTGTGAGTATAAGGTCCAATAATTCTAGGAGATAAATATATAGATATATATATATATATCTATATAATATATATATATATATATATATATATATATATATATATATAATATATATATATAGAATTTGGTACTAGCCAGAGTGATTAGAGATGCTTAGACTTAAGGTCATTTCAATGATTCAATGATATATAGAATTATTGTATTTTTTTAAGAAAAAGTAAAAGTTGTAGCATCTCAAGATATGGAATATAGTAACTGAGGGGACTAGTTGATAAGAAATAAATCTATTAGAATATTGGTGATTTATGCTATAATGGAAGCTATCAACTTTTAATTATATTACACCCTATTGTACAAAGAATGGAAGTTTCTTGAATGAAAAGTTAATGAAATATCAAAACGAGCTTGAATATAAGTCTTCAATAGAGATGACCAATGGAAAATTAGCAATGTTGGATCCTGCCCTTTCATCCTAGCCAACCATGCCCTCCCCAGCTCTTGTCCTGTCCCGTGCCCCTTATGTGTTCTTCTCATGTCTTTTGACCTTGGATTATCCTTCATCATGTCTCTCCTCTTGGATTTTAGTTCTATTTAACCTTTCTATTGTTCTCCTATTATGATTAGATAACCATCTATAAGGATAGTAAGAATCTCTTTAACCCTCACGTAATCAACATTATTAACATGTTATGTTATTATTAATGAATTTTCATTTAACCATTTAGACTTTCTCTTAGTCCCTTAATAACCTTAAAATAATAATAATTGTTTAATTGTTTAGTAGAGTGAGCCCTTTAAACAATGTTAATTTAATTAATATTTAACTGTAATCATATTTAGTTTACTCTCATCAATATTAACAATTAGAAATTTAATTGAAAACAACACTAAGAACCTCAATAACCTTAAAATAATATACTCGATAAGATATTCCCCTTTCCTCTAAGTTAGACCCTTATTAGGTTAACTTTTTAATCTTTCTTATTAATTCCTTTATTATTAATAAGATTAATTTAAATTTATACAACTTAACATTATTATATATATATATATATATAATATATATATATATATATTATATATATTATTTTAATACTCCTTAATTATATGGAGTTAAACTAAGATTTAGTTAATTAGTAATATAATATAATTAAAGAGGCTTCAAATTTAATAGAAAAAGTTAAAAATGGTTAAATTAAATTTACTCTAACTAATCAATTAAGTGAACTTTCCATTTTATAAACTATTAAATTTAATAATTAACCAAACTAACTTTCCCTATCCATATCCCTTAGTTCATGTCCAGTTTTCAAACTTACCAGTTTCATGGTCAAATATAGTAGTTCCTGGTCATGTACAATTTCTTGGTCAAACTTAGCCTTTTCATAGTCAAATATTGTAGTTACTAGTCCAATATAACAGTTGGATGAACCACACTCGTTGATTAGAAACAGGTACATCAAGTCTTCATATGTTAATATCATTTAAGCAATCAAAACACAAAACTTAAAAATAAAATAATCCCTTCAACTAGTAACCTGCCCTGGAAAGAGCATTCCCGGTCTTTTTACAAGACATTCCCTGTCTTGTAAATTGTGTATCAGAGGGCCATGCATGGGAGGTTGCAGGTAATTGGTAAGAATAGAAAAGGATTGCATTGTGGGAGTTTGCAGTTAATTGGTAAGAATAGAAAAGGATTGCATTGTTTTAAATATTTTGTATGCATGGGAGGTTGGTGATTTGTAAGAATAAAAAAAGAGTGCATTGTTTTAAATATTTTGTTTCCGTAAAATTAATTTCCTTTGATGTTTTTTTAGTGTGTGCAGAAGGACAAAGGCTCTGCCCTACATAAAATCATTGACTATGTTAAATTTGTACAGCAGGGAATAAAGGTTTTCACTTTGAACCAAATGTTTTTCAAGATTGACTTTTTGAAGCCTGTGATAGTAGTTTTTGTTTTAGAACTGTTTTGCAGGATTTGAGCACAAGAAAGTTTGGTGGTGCAGGGGCAGTTGCGCCTCAATTTGCGAATGTTCCAGCTGAGGTACACGCTTAATTCTAGGTTTTCAGAAGTAGAGAAAATGCCTGTGTATCATTGTTTGCTGATGCAATCTTTTGTGGGTTTTCTTAGGGCTGTAACAGTCACGCATCAGCGTCGGTGGGTCAAGCTAGTCCTTCACTCTTACTGGAGAGTCTGGAGATTGAGAATACTTTTCTGGGTCTCATGGAGAAGGATATGAACGAAGCCATGGAATATTTACAAAGTAAAGGATTTTCTTTGCTTCCAGTAGAACAGGTGAAGTATTTATCAAATCAAACTAGAAAGCCACAGATCGGACCGAGGGTTACAACTTATGTTAACGGACAAAGCTCAAGCAAACGGCCTTCGTGGAGTTCCTGTAATAGTATCTGCTGGAATCGGCCGTGATTTGCCTGAAAGGGAAATTGAACTTATAACGAGGGGAAGGGAAATTCTCACTAATGAGCCAAATGATGTAGATTTTCAGATAATATATAGCTTGCGCGATGTTTTAGACAAGTGATCAGCGAAGATAGGTCAGGAATCTGCGCCTAAGTAACCAGACCTCTTTCTCTTTCTGTAGGTATTTTGAAATTTCCTTGTCCTAGCAGTTAAGCCGAAAGTATGTGAGCATATCACATTTATTGTAATTGAACTGCTAGGCTATTTTCATAAATCTTTATCAATCGAAGTTCTAGCTATATAAAAGTATGTGAGCATATCACATTTATTTTGTAATTGAACTGATAGGTTATAAAATTCTAGCTATATAAAAGTATGTGAGCATATCACATTTATTTTGTAATTGAACTGATAGGCTATTTTTATGAATCTTTATTAATTGAAGTTCTACACCTAAAAAAGTATCAGCATTATTACATTAACTGATAGACTATTTTCATGAATCCTTATCCATCGAAGTTTAAAGTATCAGCATTATTACATTTATTGCAATTGAACTGATAAACTATTTTCATGAATCCTTATTTCATGAATCCTTATCAATTGAAGTTTTAGAAGTTTTAAATATATAGAATAATTTTTTTTGCATTAATCCTTATCGATTGAAGTTTTAGAAGTTTTAGATATATAGAATAATTTTTTTGCATTATTAAGTTTATGTGTTGTTATAAGTTGAGGTTTACAATTAATAATTTTTTTGGTGTATAATTAATTTTTTTTTTTTTTAATAAATTTAGTTTTGTTAGTGTTATTTTATTTAAAATATATAAAAAAATATTAATCATAATTTGAAAATGAAGTTGAGTATAATAAATTTAAAATGGTTTTAGTAAAAATATGTAAAATTTGAAGATATTAACCATAGTGTGGGTGAGACCAAGAGTAATTCACATCAAAATAGCTCATTTGAATTAAGAAAAAACCTTATAATGGTTGAATATTGATAATTCTTTATGAACCAATTTTAATATAAGATTATGAATGATTTAGCAGAAATGTTTAAAAGTATACTATTACATAAATGGATGTAAGGCTTAATTTAACTAATCATTATTTATTATTAGTATAACATAGCTAGGGACTCTAGCAATAATCTAGGTTGTATATTAACAGTGTATTAGTATGTGTGGCTTTAATCAATATTCTAATTTTTGAAAATCTTATTTCCAATTTTCCATTGATTGACCAACCTAACTTTAAAATCATTTTAAAAATAAATAAATAAAACTAATTTTACAAATGGCCATTTCATATGTGGTCCACACTATTGTGCTCTACTCCTTTATACATGATTGCATTTCCATTTGAAATTTTATTTTTTATGATTAGGAATAGGTATGCTTTGTAGATGATTAAAAATGACATGATTTCATCACAATTCTTGTGTTTGGAAGTATGATCCATTGCATGTTATTTCTGATTTACTTAAAAAAGAAGGATTATCTCTCTATATCCATATGTCCTAGTGTGAAGTTTAAAAGTTGGGAAGTACTTATACATAGCATCTCTATATCCATATTTCCTACTTGTGAAATTGGAAAGTTGGAAAATACTTATACATAGCCTCTATAAGAAGAAGTTATAGTTTGGAGGCTAGAGATGGAAAGCTAGGGAGTAAGAGGAATTCAAAGTCATAACTAGGAGGCTAGAGATGGAAATTGAGAGAGTAAAAGGAATCAGAAGTTATAACTAGGAGGCTAGAGATGGAATTGAGTTCAAAAAGAAATTTATAAGAAAAACACAAAGTAAATTTAGCTATTCTACATGTGACACATGTTATAGAGATGCATTAATTGCTCCTTGCAATTATTAGCAACTACCACTGAAAAGAAGGATAGGCCATCTAGAGTTCAATGAAGATAGCTAGATGGTTAAAGAAAATATGAGGAATATACTATCTTCAAACATATTAATGAAGAATTATTAGAGCAAGTACAAGATTTGTTGAAGAGAATCAAGTCTAAAGAGAGGGTAGGTCTAACTGTGCATTGCTAGGAATGTAAATAGTAAAATTCTTACAAGGGAAATGGATAATGGAGTGATGATTGTTGGAACAAGAACAAAGGTTACAAAAGGATGGAAAAGTGAAACAACCATTTTTTGTTGCAAGTCCTAGGAGTATTATGCTCTACAATTTTTGATAGTAACACCATTAATTGAACTGCTAGATCAAGTCTATAATAGATCTTAATTCTTTTATAAGTATTGGATTGATGTTGATTTAGGTCAAGTCACTAATAGAAATCTAGTGGAATAGCATAAGAAAACTAGAGAAGTTGTTCCTAAAAAGGTTAATAAAGTCTTTTACTAGTAAATAAAGGCCAAAGATTCTCTTAAGTGGGGTTGAAGTATAGTTGCATAATGCTAAGGTGGTTTTGAAAAGAAAATTAAATAATATTAATGATTTAGAAAATACTATAGCTAGTTTATCAAGGTTTCCTAAGGATGAAACTATTATGAAACAATTATTGGAATAAAAGGATAAGCAAATCAGGGATCTCAAGCAAATTTTAAAATCTTCTCATTAAGAACTTACATATTTAGTTGGAGCACATCAACATAAAGAATATGAAGGAAAAAAAGTGCAGGATTGGAAATAATCATGAACATAAAAGAAGCATTGGTTAAAAATTTAGAGAAGCAAATTGCTAAGTGTTGGAAAATGTTACTAGTTTTAGTCTTTATAATTATCATATACTAATGTCATTATGTATATCTTATGTTACACTAAAAATAAGAAACACAAATATTATTTTGAGCACTAGATTTTTTGGTCATCTAAGCATACATTTCATGCTTCTATGGTTTGTCAAAGCCAAATGAATATTTTTATTAAGGCAAGAGAGTCCTTGTCAATTTTTTTTAGTTGGAATAGTTTCTTTATTGATGAGAAATTACATTTTGCAAATGCTTTGCATATACAGTATTAAGTTGTGTTGGTAAAAAAACCAAAACTAGAAACTAGCAACTGTTGTTCAGCCACATGTGTGAGGCAGTTCAAATATAGTCTATGAGAATACTATGGTGAGGCAGTTCAAAATATAGTCTATAAGAATACTATGGTGCTTTTGGCAGAGAGCCCTTTGCTGATTTTTAAACATAAGATAACAATATGAACAATTACTTATAATCTTTCAGTAAATAGTTGGGACCAAAAAACAAAAATTAACAAAACTTGAAGAGAAATTATTAAAATTATTGTGATAGTACTCGTAGGTGTTGCCCTCTCTTTCCTCCTTGATCAACCAAGAAGCGTTGTCCATGTGTGCAACGTCCTTGGATAAGAAGTCAACAGCTGAGTTGGGTTCCATGTATATATGGCGGCATGAGATTTTTAGTTAATCCAATTGCATATGATTTGAGAATCTCCATAAAGCTATAAATGTAGGCACTGTTTGGACAAAGAAAAGGATATGAGGTTTTTTGCCGCAAGGAGTTCAACAAAATTGTTGTTGGTCCCTCTACTGAGCCCCATTTGAATTTTAAAGATATGGAATAAAGATAGATGGAGGATTGCACAGGGTCCACTTCCTCCTGGGTTGATCCATCTAATAGTCAGCTAGGAGTCTGGCTGTAATGGAGGGCTAGTGGGGGATTTTTTGAAGGAAGATTGATTGGTTCCTTGCAATCCATATGGCCCACCTTAATAGGAGTGGGATGTTCTTTTATTTAATGGAGTTAGATAGGAACCAATTGTTCCATGCTTGAAATTTGTGCCCTGCCATCTTTTAGTGGAGGGGATGTTCTTTTATTTAATGGAGTTAGATAGGAACCAATTGTTCCATGCTTGAAATTTGTGCCCTGCCATCTTTCAGTGGAGGATATCGAACTCAGGAAGCCAGTCCAAAGTTCTTGTGTGCAAGGGTAGTGGAGGAAAATGTGGTCTATGCCTTCATTATTTGTGCCCTGCCATCTTTCAGTGGAGGATATCGAACTCAGGAAGCCAGTCCAAAGTTCTTGTGTGCAAGGGTAGTGGAGGAAAAGGTGGTCTATGCCTTCATTATCACCCTTGCAAAGATGGCACCATAATAGGCGTGAGAAGGATCTTTTCATCAGATTGGCCCCTGGACTTTACTTTGGAGGATGGACCACAAAAGTAACTTCTATTGGGGTCACCTTCACCTTCCACAACCGCTTCCACCACTGCTCCAAAGCTTGTGGCTTGTGCTGCTCCATGAGAACTTGGTAGCCTCTCTTGGGGGAGTATACTCCATGTTTAGCCCATGCCCAATTCAAATCATCTTCTCCCTTGGTTATTCTTATGTGTGCCTCTATGAGAGCATTGGTGTAATTCCTCCACTCTTGCTGCCAACATCGGGGGATATTCAGTTCATTGACTGTTTTCCATGCTTTCTGAAGTAGAGAGGTGTGTACCTCATCGGCAATATGGCTGATATGCAATATGCCTTGGGCCTGTAGATGTCCTCTCATACCTTATGGGGTCTATGCCTATCTGCACCTTAGCACTCTACCTAATCCTCTATGCCTATCTGAACCTTAGCACCAGACCTAATCGTCCATGGGAGACCATTTCATAGAAGCTCCTTTGTGTTATTGAATCCCTTCCCAATAATGGAGATGTTATTATTCCTAGTGTCTTGCATGATCGAGGCTAGCACACTTGAGGAATGTATGTATTTTGATATAGCCACTTTCATCTAAAGACTATTGTTGTTTAGAAGTTGCCATCCTAACTTAGGGGCCAAGGCTTGTGAGAAAATATCTAGCCTCTTGATTCCCCAACCTCCCAAGCCTTTTGGTAGAGCCAAAGACTCCCAAATTGACCAAGAAAAAATTCTCCCTCTCTCTTTCCCTTTCCACAAAAATCGAAAACATATGTTTTGGAGGCGGGCCAGAATACCTCAAGGAATCCAAGCCAGCGTCATTGAGTAAAATGGGGTTGCTTCTAGGACGACCTTGATGAGGATTAGCCTCCCCGCTCTAGAGAGGTATTTATCATATCGGATATTGAGCCTCCTCTCCACTTTTGAAATGAGCCACGTCTAATTTGCAATCTTATAGCTGAGAGGTTTTAGTGTGTACCCAATATACCTCAACCCTTCTTCGAGGGCCACTTCAACAAAGGTAAATCTTCTAAGAGCACACTGAAGCTCATGCTTAGAGCATCTCGTGGAAGTGATTGTGGATTTTTCCTCATTTAAGACCATGCTTGTGGCTTTTAAGAAAATGCCTAGAGAGCGATGGAAGGAGGTGGTGTCCCCAATTCCTCGATTAAGGAGAACAAGTACATCATCCACGAATAATAAGCGCGTGAGGGTAAAATATTCAGTGATTTTAATTCCCCTTATTCGCCCTTGTCTGTGATCCTCTCCGATAGTTCTGCTGAGGCCCTCCATAATGAGAAGGAAGAGTAGCACGGAAAGTGGGAAGCCTTGCCTCAGTCCTCTTTCCACATGAAAAAAAGGGGAGGGAGAGCCATTTATAAGCACACTGTAAGATACATTCATAATACAACACAAGATCCAATTGATGAAAGAGTAGGGGAAGCCTAGATGGGTTAACAAGATGTGGAGGTAGAGCGAGTTGACCTTGTCGACAGGTTGATTTTCAAGATCATGCCTTTGAGTCTTTTGGTTTGAATAGAGTGGAGGAGTTCTTGAGCTGTGCCAACAGCCTCATGGATTTGTCTCTTCTGAAGGAATGCAAATTGTTCTCAGGAGATATGCACAGATAGTATGGGCTTGAGGCGATTAGCAATGATTTTTGCAATGATATTGTATATGCAGTTGCATAAGGAAATAGGCCTCGAATCATCATAGGTCAAGGGATTATTTAATTTGGGGATGAGGGAAATGAACGTAGAGTTGAAGCTTTCCCACATTCTTCCCCTTGTTCGACATTCCTCTATCAATCTCAAGAGGTTCGAACCTAGTATATCAAAGAAAGATGAGTAGAATTGAAGTCTCCATCCATACGGTGCTAGACTTTTGTCTTTTATTAGCCACTTGAGGGTTGCTTCCAACTCTCCTAGGGTTACCTCCTTAGTGAGGTCCTACTCTCCTTCTTCATCCATGAATCTAGGGAAAGATTGAGCAATGCGCATGACTTCTACGAGGGTGGCGATTAGGGGTTCCTTGTAAATCCCCTTGAAGTGAGCACTTGCTAGGCTTGCCAATTCTTGGAAAGTTTTAACAGTGGTTCCATGTTCATTCTTGAGTTCTGATATGGTGTTGATCGCCTTTCTCCCATTTTCATGTCTGTGAAAGAACTTAGTATTCTCATCTCTCTCTTTGAGCCATATAGCTTGGCAAGAGAGTCTCCAGCTCTCCTCCATGTCTCTCAAAATTTGTGTCCTTTTTTGAAGGAGAGCAACCATCTTGTCCTTTTGTTCCTAAGAGCTTAAAATACCTTCTGAGCTCTCCTCCATAGTAGTGATTACTTCCTCTGCTGAATTGAGAAATTTCTCCTCTTGTTCTCTTTTCCTCTGGGCCCACTATTTTGAGAATGTCTTCAAAGCTTGCATGTTGTGGGCAAACCCTTCTGCAATGAGGCCCTTTGAGCCCACTAGATGAGCCTTCCAATAATCACTTACTTCCTTCATGTACCCGACATCCTTCAACTAGGTGGCATTGAACTTAAAGGTGGCCTTAGGATTGTTGCTGACAACTTGTAATTCCAAATAGATAGGCCTATGATCACATAGCCCCCCTAAGCCAACACATTTTCTAATGTGGTAACCTCTATTGATCAGAGCTTCTCTCATGAGAAAGTGGTCCAATCTTCTGGCCAGGCTAGCCTCTCCTATTCTATTATTTCTCCAAATGGGCTCGATTTTAGTAGAAGGAATATCTATAAGGTTATGGGAGTCCAATAGTCCCCATGACTCTGCAAACCCCATAGATAAGTTTAGATCACCTCCGAGGATGACATTGTCCCCTTGCAAGGTGGAGGAGGTTAGCATATTCCTCTAGAAGACAACCCTATCTCGGCAAGGCCCATATATATTGAAGATCCTGAAACTTATTTCTAGAGAGGATGAATATATGTCAACTCCCAAAAACCCCAACCCCCCAGACATTTAGCAGCTGAGTGGAATGGGTGCAAATTCCTAAGGTGACCCCTCTAGATCTTCCATCACATTAAGGGAGTGGAAAGACAAGTTTGGGAGCTAGGATTCCACGGGGGGGGAGATGGTGCTAGCTAGTCTAAGCATTTCTTGGAGAAAGATAATGTCCACAATTTCCGAATAAAACAAATGCGTGAGGGCTAGTTTTTTCCCGGGGCTAGCTAGCCCCTGATAGTTAAAACATAGTATCTTCATGGAGAGGGGGGTGGGGGATGGGGCATCCTCTGCTCTAAGACCCCAAGGGATGGTTGTCTATATACCTGAGGTAATCTCTTCCCCAACCTGATGTTTTTCCCTATTGAGTGAGGAGGGTCGGCCTCGGAGAAGCTTAGGGAGAAAGGGGAAGGGAATAACCCCAAAGCCAACAACATCCTTGCCTTGTGAATGAAACTTTGAGTGTGTAGGGTAGCGATGGTTGGTGCAGGGGAGGACACCGAAGAGGAGGGAGAGAGGGCCACCGAGAGGGTAGGTTGGGGAAAGGGGGAAGCAGAGGGAGGGGAAGTGATGGGGCAGTGTTGATTAGGGAGGGAGTGCTGAAAGGGAATGGGGGGGAGAGGGAGGCCATGGGGGGGTAAGAGAGAAAGTCAAAACATCCTTGGGGAGGGGAGAACTGAGATGAGAATGCATAGCAGATGCTAAAAGGATATAAGAAACAGAGAAATCAAAAGGGGAGGTAGAAGAGGCCATACCCGTGGTGAAAGCATCCTCTAATGCCACCCAAGCTCTCGTCAATGGAGGAGAGGGCGGTCAAAGTGGAGCTTTGTCCTACTTCTTTTTGGGGCAAGGATCTGCTTCTTCAGTTACCTCTACTACACCTTGCGCCGACTGCTCCACAATCATCTGAGCTTGTTGTGTAGGCTCCATGGGGGTTTCACTATTCAGAGCATTTTCCCAGGGCTTCTGTCCCCATTTGGTGATCAGAGGCCAGTCCTTGTACACATGGCCAACCTTATGACACTGTGAGCATCTATAGGGCACTCCTTCATAGTCCAACATTTGTTTTCTAGTGAAGTTTCACCTTTGGATGGTAATGAATTCTTGTAGACCCCCCCTCGTATCCATGTGCACCAAAATTCTAGCATAAGCCATCTTACGTGTAGCGAGGTAGGATTTATCCGAGCCCATATACAAACCGAGAAAATTCCCAATTCACTTGAAGATCTCTTCCAACGAGAAATGAGGGGGAAGCCCTCGCAGCCTCACCCAGATTGTCCCGACCCTCATTTGTTTAGATTTAGGGTCAAAAAGAGGTGACCATCGCTTCATGAGAACGAGAGCATGGTCGAAATTCCAGTAAGAAGATAGTGCCGAGTTTGTATGATCCAACCGAGCAAACCTAAAGGTGAACCAACCCCTCACAAAACTCTGAACAGTGGGTAAGTTTGTAAGTCGATGGCCCCATACCTCAAACACCCAAGCCTTTAGTCTTTCCACTGTATAATGCCATCCACGAATCCTTCCTACCAAGACCCTATCTGAAAAATCCATGGATTCCGCTAGCTGAATATGTTCCTCCAACCTCAGGAAGACGTGGTCAATCTTTGATTTGAAGCACCTAGCCTTCTTGCGGGGTCTCGCTTCCTCCGATGGAGGCACCCTTAAGTTCGAGCTATGTCCTTGGTCGGTGTGATCCTCAGGGCGAGGGGGTGGGGTTGATGGAGGGGCACCTAAGAGAGCTAGGGGGTTGATGGGACTTACGGAAGGGCAAACAAGACTGTGGGACAAGGACAGAGTAGCTAAAACAGAGGGAGCTAACGAACAGTTCAAGACGAAATAGAGTCTGTATGAGAGGGGAATGAAAGGAGGGTGAGCCCATGACTGTGGGAGGTTAGGGTTTAGATAGCTCGAAACAAGCCCTAACGAGGATGGGGAAGCCGATGGGGTAGAGAGGAACTACCAGGTCGGGGGAATGTCCGGCAGGATGTCTGGGCGGTTGAACGACCCTGAGATGAGAGGCAGGTTGGCAATGGCCTCATTCAGCTCACAACTAAATGGAATACGATCCTTCCTTGAGGTATTTGGTGATGGACAAATAGATCCTTCTGTCATAGGGTCCTCCGAATAATCAACAAGATCGAGGTCCAATGCTGTCAGGGGGTCATGTGCACCAGCTACCTGTAACTACCAAGGAAGGTAGGGTGATAGCGAGAGGGATGGCTGCCCCAAACGGAGGACTCGAAACGAGGGTAAAACGTGGTAGTAAAATGTAGCAAAACCAAAACATGCCTCGACGAGCATGGTTAAGGTAGTGATGGCCGTAGCCCGAGATCCGAGCTACGTGGATCCACCGAGGTCTGCCATCTACTGCACTTGTCTCCCTCCACATCTCGTTAGCCGTAGTCACCATCGCGCTGCAAATCCATCCTCGATTCAGAGCCCAATTTGTAATTTATCTCTCACAAACCAAGTCCTTGTTAATTGTATAAGACTCTATTGGGGAAGTTTTAATTAGAGTCTAGAAAGTAAAATAAGACTCCAAGCACAAGTTGGCCCTACCATTGACAAGTCCACCTAGAAGAGGTTATTCTACCACAAGAGAAGCATATATATCAAAGGAACTTAGACATAATTGACACACACTTCTCCAATTTCAATAGCAAGCAAGAAGAGGAAGAAAAGAAGAGTGAAGAAGGATAAAAGACAAGGAAGAAGTCAAAGAAAATGGAGGATACCTAATCTCTATCTATTTTTGTCCACACTTGCAAAGGTTAGGGTTTTGTAAGCCTAAAATTGAAGGTCCAAGTTTTAGGAGGCTAATAATTGTACATCCAAGTTGCAAGTAGGACAAAACTCTCATTGGACCTTGTTTGACTTTTGTTGATTTTAAAGACCTGGATTTGCATCTCTTGAAAAGTTGTCTCATACAAGAAGGTTAGAGTTTATGTTTTCTACAAAGGGCCAAAGTTGCATAAGTGAAGTAGAGGACTCAATATTGTAATTGAAACAATTCAAGGAAGGTTTGACTCTCATTGACCTCGAAGGATTTGACTAACTTGAGGAAGGATTTATGGTAGGGTCGACTTGGTCATTGGAGGAGTTCTTGGCTTTGGTGTTTGGGTCTTTTTTTTTCTCATTTGACTCATTTGATAAGAAGAGAAGAGATTATTTTTGGGTTTTCCCCTTGGAGGGGTTTTTCCTTGGCTTGGAGCCTACTTATGCCCATGATATTGATTGTTTTTTCTCTTGATAATTGTAAATTTATGAAAATATCTAATAAATAAGAAGATAACTAAAGTTCATAATAAATTATTAAGATTAAGGATAATTGGTTTAAATATTTAAATAGTTTCCCTACTATATTCTCCAACATGGTATCTAAGCTAAGGTGAAGGAAGAGAATGCAGCTTGAAGATCATCTTGCTCACATAAGAAGGGTTTCCTTGTCAAGGGGAATCATTTGTGAAAGTACATAAGGAAATAAGAATAAGACATATTCACCTAGAAGGAAGGTACTACATCAAAATTTTATCAAAGGTCTTGTAATCTAAAAAGGATCTAGCTCCCATTGAAGGAAGGAAGGATAAGCTCTTGTTGAAGGCTCTGTAGTGCATCATATTCATCCACTCTTTGAAGTTGTTTGAAGAAACTATTGTTGAAGGCATCCTATAAGTCATCCTTAGGGGCATCTTTGATGTCTCCTTGAAGGTCTTGAGAGCATCAATATTGTTAGAGACATCATCAAGAAGGACTCCTAGTTGACATGTAAAGTATCATATTGTATTCTATGTCTCAACCTACAGATCATACAACTACATTCTGTAAGGAAAACAACAAGCTTATTGGATCATGAGACTTCCTCACATGAAAGAAGAGGATTGACTTGGAACTCACAAAAATTGAAGTCATGGAATATGTTCTAGGTGAATTTATTGTACCAAACAAAGAGAAGACTAAAGAATTAGAAAAATACAAGAAGGGGGAAGTGAGGGCATACATGATCATTTTGGAATCCATTGAGGATCATATTGTTCCCTTTGTTTTTTATTTGAAGACATCTAAGGTTATGTATGATAAGTTAGTCAAATTGTACTCTATAAGTACATGAGGTCAAACTATATCCTTGAGGAATCATCTATATAGAATATGGAAATCAAAGGATGAAGATATGGCCAATTATCTTATGAAGATCTCACAAATAAGAGGCTAATTGCAAGGGCTTAGGCAAGTTGTTTTTTATTAAAAAATGACTACTTGTGTACTAAATGCTCTACCATCCCATTGAAGAAGTTTTGCAACTAGTGTCTACTCAAAGAAGGATACTACTCATTCTAATGAGTTACGGGTTTAATGTATCTTGGAAGAATCAAGGATAAAGGCAAAGGATGACACATAAGTAAATGAAAAGTCCCAAGACTTTATTACAAGATCTAAGAAGAAGAAGAAAATGATGTTTGGAAAGACCAAAGGAAATCTAGATATGTCAAAGATTCAATTCTTTGAATGTAATGAATATGGAAAATTTAAGAGGGATTGTCTAAACAATAAGAACAACAAAAGAAAGAAAATAAGTGAAGCTCACATAGTTGAAGAAAAGGAGGACAAAGGAAAAAGCCTAAAGGAGAAGATCCCAAGGATTTTTACTATTAGAGGAAGATCCACCTAGATCAAGTTCTTTATAAATTTTGTCTTCCTTTTGTTAAGTATAAAGAAAAGTAGCATGCATTATTGTATTCTCTAGCAAAGTCTTGATTTTTGTAAATCATGGCATCATAGAAAGACGAATATGATAGTAGAGGAATTAGAGTCTTCATGATCAATTTAAGAATCATCTAGTTTAAAAAGAATGAGAAGATTGGGACCATATTTCATATTACAGTTCATCCAAGTATTTTCTAACATATTGTTAAAGGTAGTCATTTTTCAAAGAGGTATCATCAAGGTCCTATAAGAACCATCATTTCCGAAGTTTCTTAGAAGAAGCATTATGACATGATTGGTATATATTCCATCTATTTTGGAAACAATGCTCTTTAAATATGAAGGAATGTAGATGGTATGAAAGGCACACAGAAAGAATTCTTTCTTGGGAAAATAAACCTATCTTCAATAAGTATATGAAGTTTACCCATTCAAGAAATGATGTCTATATGATTGTATGGAAGCAAAGGTATGCATATTTTAAGTAACTCTTCTCGAAGGTAGGGTTCATCATCTACAATAATCTTGTACAAAGAGTTGGTTATAAAAGTATGCTTGATAAGACTTCCACTTGGTTACATGAAGCTTAAAAGAAGATTTACATGCTTTGGATAAAGATTCTCTCATAATATAGCATGGAATAAATATAATGATATTGACCAAAATTTGGTATGGTCTTCAGAAAGAAAGTAAAAGAGTTGAAAATGAAAAATCCAAGGAAGAATAAAGTGTAGCTTGCTATTTTGTTTGTTCTATGAACACTTTGATTACAAAGCATGGAGAAGGATCCTTGGTAAAAGATGAAGATATACAAAGCTAAAGGATGCTCATCTCATAAGTTAGCAGTATGCAAAGAGGGAATCATAATGAGATATTTATGATACTAATGTTTTGGTACTAGTTATCTAGTTAACATATTGTTATGCTACCTCGAAGAATATTGCATAAATGCATAGTGGCAACTGAAGTAAGTTCAATTATTGGTTTTGAACTTGATTCAAATAACACATGTATTGAGTGAATGGTTTTAATTATGTATTCTAGATGTTTTACACCATCATCTAGGAATTGAAAGGTAGAAATACAATAGGATAATCTAATGATCACGTTTAAATAACAATGAAGATCACTTTGATGTTTAGAGGGAGCTATTCTGGGCTCAATATAATACCTTCATTGGTGATAACTAGAGGAACGTGATGTGTAAGGTTGATGGCTTGAAGGTTGTGGCAAGATTAAATAAATAAGATGGATCCATTATATCCTCTAAGGTAGAAGCTCCACACGATGAAGAAAGAAGTATCCATGAAAATACTTCTTAAGAATATCCATAAGGAATTGGTAGCTAATACACTTATAAAGACGAGCTTGTGATTATGAATTTTCGATTTAAACGAAGTGAAAGAATCTCCTCTATAAGTTAGAGGGAGTAGGAAGTATCCTTATGTAATTAAAAGGGAGAAAGAATTAATTCCCTAATCAAGAGGGAATAGGGATCTCCTCTCTTGGTGATAGGGATAGGGAGTGATGTTAGACATCATGCTATATTATTCATGTTTCATGCACTAGGCTAGAACTAATAGTTGTAAGTGTAAGTGAAGGATAAGGAGAAATAATGGAAAATGGAGGATTGGATAAGAAACTAAGTTTAGTACTCCTTGAGGAGAAAGAATCCAAGATATGAAGTATTCTTGTTGACAGACACTCCTTGAGGATTAGACAAATATCTAGGATAAGTGGTATAAGAGGGAAAATATTTTTTAAGAATTGGGATTCCAAGATAAGAATATTCTTAAAACTACATACCTAGTGAAAATATAGATGGGTTACATATCTTGAAGAGGTAGTGTTGTATCTCAAGTAAATCCTCCCAACATTATGATTTGATATGAGAAGAGATTATAAAGTTAAAGCCTTACTATCTTGACAATGTTGGTCATGATGTTGATGCTTAAAGATGGTTTACCAATCTGCCTCCTTTTTTGAGAACTCTTAGAATATCCTTGTACTAGTAGTACAATTATGAATACCTCCCTTGGAAAATGTAACTAGTTTCATTCTTAGTAGTAGTCATTGTACTCATGTCATCATGTATATATTATGTTAAAAGAAAAATAATAAAGAGACATATTATTTCAAGCATGAGTTTTATTGATCATCTAGGTTAAGCATGCATTTCATGCTCCTAGGCTTGGCCAAAGTCAAAATAATATTTTTCTTAAGAGATTCCTTGCCATTTGTATAAGACTCTATTGGGAAAGTTGTAACATGTAAAAGAAATAATTATGAGCCTAGAAAGTAAAATGTAGGCCCTACCACATGGGGACTTCAGTAAATGAACCTCTAACATATAACATGTGTTTGTTTTTGTGGCATACTAAACAATACCCCTAATTTGACTACATATTGTAAAATACCTCTAAAAATCACATTATTTAACTGCCTACCAAAAGAACTAAATACACCTTTCAAATTTAGAAACCATTACTTTCACTAGATATTGTAGGTATCCATTTTTTAATTAAATTTTTTTATACCCCTTTATATTTTA
>APFE031052877.1:0-30494 GCA_000404065.3 Pinus taeda
TCAGATCTTCAAATTACATGGCATGCCCACTTCTATTGTGTCCGACCGCGACCCGATCTTCACCAGCAATTTTTGGCAGGAACTCTTCAGAAGACAAGGCATTCAACTAAAACTCAATACTTCCTATCATCTGCAAACAGATGGTCAAACCGAAGCCGTCAACAATTGTCTAGAAACCTACCTTAGGTGTTTCACTTCAGAAAAGCAACACCTTTGGGTACATTGGCTACCTCTGGCTGAATGGTGGTATAACACCAACTGTCATGCCACCACCAAAATGACTCCCTATGAAGCAGTATATGGTCAACTCCCGCCTTCACCTACTTCGTATCTCAAGGTATGCTCAAAAGTACAAGCAGTGGATCAACTCCTACAACACCGCGCAACCATGCTCGCCCATCTTAGAGAGAATCTTCATCAAGCTCAGAACCGCATGAAGCAACAGGTAGACCAGCATCACTTAGAGCACCACTTTCAAGAAGGGGATCAGGTCTTTTTACGGCTCCAACCATACAAGCAAACATCAGTCAAAGACAAGGGATGTCAGAAACTCTCTCCCAAATTCTACAGACCTTATCAAGTACTTCAACGCATTGGAGAAGTCGCCTACAAGTTGGCCTTGCCACCTACTGCAAAAATCCATCCAGTTTTTCATGTCTCATGCCTCAAGAAAGTGATTGGGAACAACTGCAGAATTCAGACTAGTCTCCCAGAATTGGACGAAGAAGGATCCATCTGGCTTCAACCGGAACAGGTCCTCGACAAACGAGTCAAGAAACTGCGCGACCGCATGATTAAGGAAGTCCTCGTCAAATGGAAAGACACCTCTCCAGAAGATGCAACTTGGGAGCCAGCCACTATTCTGCAATAGTTTCCGCAGCTTCAGCCTTGAGGACAAGGCTAGTCTTAAGGTGGTGGGCATGTTAGGGTCCCACCCTAACCCCCTTATCTATGTAATGGGACCACGTCATAGTCAAGAGTCAATAAAGCCCATATTAATAATTGTAAGTGGTTAATCCGCAATTAATAACGGAACCACAGTTAGTTGCAAATGGGCCATAATATTAGATAGATGGTATTAATAATACACGGTATTGGCCCGTGATATTGCACGTAGGAGTCATATATAAAGGATAGAAACTCCCTGCGAGGAGCATCGTGTATTATTTTGTAATCGAGCTCTGCTCTATTGGAGGTTTCCCCCTCGAAGAGGCAAGTGAACAGTACTCTCTGAATAATAAATTCATTGCTATTCTGTGTTCTGGGTATCTTTTCTTCACATATTTTGTATTCTGGGTCTCTTTTCTTCGCATATTTTGTATTTGGGTATCATTTGCAGGTTAAGAGCATAACAAGAAGAAGTAGGGGAAGTCAACCCTTTACCTAATCGAGGAAGCGATGTTAAGCAAACTCAACTGTGTATCGTGGAACAATCGGAACCTACAAAAATTCCAAGCGAATATTGGATGATATTCATGGCCAACAACACAATTTCTACAATTGAATTCCCAATTGGAGAAATTAGGGGCGATGAACCCATGAAACCTATCCCTTTAACAACATTACCTAATTTCCATGGTCTCTCTTCTGAGGATTTGGATACATTCCTCTTCGAGTTTGATGTTGTCTGTCAGGGATATGATTATGTTTCAGATGCTCAAAAATTGAATATATTCCCTGCTACTTTGAAGGGGACAACGTTGTGTTGGTTTATGGGTCTAGGAGGAAATTTTATCACAACATGGGATCATATGAAGAAAAGTTTTGTCAAAAAATATCAGGACTACTACAAGTCTTGGGACATTAAAGAAGAAATCTTTAAGATAATGCAGAGGGAGGATGAGAATATGGAGGATTTTGTGGAGTGCTTTAAATATAGCCTGCAAAGATCAGGCCATGATTTGGATAAGCGTATTTTAAAGATAATATTATTCCGAGCATTGAGAGAAGAATCTTTGGAACTTCTGAATGTGGTAGGAAATAGGGATATCTCAAAGGAAGAGTTCGATATTATCTGTGAATTGTGTGTCAAATGTTCATGATGAGATGTGAGGCATAAGCAAGGTACACAAGAAACTTATAACAAAACTCTCAAATCATCTAATGATGGGATCACGAAAGCAGAAATTGGGAACTTACTGGACAATTTGAGGATTGGAATCCTAAGCACATTGTCTTCATAGCTAGATGTTTTGCAAGAAAAATAAAAACAGATTAAATTTGAGAAAGCAATGGCCATCTTTTGCCCACGGTGTAGGAAGAAGCACCTGCTAAAGGAGTGTCCACTTATTTTTGTCTAAACCTGTGCAATATGTGAGAAAAACCACTCTGCAAGCACATGTCCATCACTTCCTAGGCTAAAGGTAGTTTTTCAGGGAGAAAATGAAGAGACATACCAACTCTATTTTATGGGACCAAAGAAGTCATGGCAAGCACAATCACATAATATGAATTGAGGTATGAATCAAGACCCTTCTCAATATTTTAATAATTGCATTTTGGGTCTCAGCCTCCACCATTTCCACCTTCAAGGCCATAGTATTACCAGTATCCTATGTCATGGAAGTCATGGTCACCTCAACCTAGTCTAGTCCCTTCTTGGTCTCAAAATTGGTGTGGAACTCCCCTTCCTACAAATCAACTTCCTCAGCCTATGACACAACAAAAATTACATCTCCCACCAAATGCCTCCGCCATTACTCCTCCACTTCATCCTCAACTGCTGTTCAACCCAACCCGAACTTGGATAATATAGGAGCCCAACAAGTTGCGACACTCAACCTTCCTGCATATGGTATTTCCACTTCATAATGCAATGATTTGAATCTTCAATCCAGACAAGTGGTGAATACAAATAATTCATCAATAATTATTGAACAAATTGAGGACGAAGTCTCATCGTCAGACCCAGAACTTAAACACCCCTCTGGGTAAGTTGGGGGTAATCCGACACAAATTCTTGTGGAACAATAACCCTCCACCAATACAATTATCACTAGAGGAGGTTACACAGGCCCACCTTATCCTGAGAGGTTTTCTATGAGTAAATAGATCTCTTAGCCTGAATTTGATCTCTTGGGAGAATCACAGAATCTATTTGTTAAAATCCCATTGCTCTAGGCCATGAAAGACATGTCGATTTATGCCAAAAAAATTAGGGAATTGTGCTAAAAGAAGCATGAGAGGAAGCTGAAAGACCCACCTACTATTCATGTCATGGGTATTTGTTGGATATAATGTTGGGAAAAACTACACAAGTGAAATGTGGTGACCTAGGAAACCTGATCCTCACAGTCCAAATCAACGGGGTTGATATTTCAAATGTTCTAGTAGACCTTGGGGCTGCAATTAACGTTATAACATCAACAACTGTACTTACTCTGGGCCTACTTAACCTTAAACCAACCCCAATAGTTCTAGAAATTTCAAATCGATCCACTATGAGACCTATAGGGAAATTAGAAGATGTAATCATTTCCGTGGATTCTTGGGAATATATTGCTGATCTCTTAGTACTACACACTCAATCACCAGTAGGGGGGAACCCTCAGATCTTAGGAAGGCCATGGATTGCTACGTCGATGCTTACAATGAGTGTTGATCCGGAAACATAGTAATATCGAATGGATATATTACGGCGAACCTTGTGCTTTACCCTCCTGCAGAACCAAGCTCATCAGTCGAATCTATTTTTACCCTGGCACAAAAACCTTCCCTCTAGGGTGAGTCTGAACTTGAAAATGAAAATGTTAGACCAATTCTCACTGTTGGGGAAGCTCTTTGTTTCAAACAAGAAATGAAAGACGATGCTATTAATACGTTTATTAGTGATCTTGACTCTGTTTCTTGCCTGAACTGACACATATTAGAGTTTGTTATGAGTTGTACTACCAAGAAACTATTCAACCAGAAACTGAAACTAAAAATTTTCTTGTCACAGTAGCCCATAGCAGTATTCCAGTAGAGAGCAATCTAGGGAAAACACTGAACAACAATACCGACCTATCACCCTCCCAAACAGAACAATTGTTAAAAATTCTTCAGAATGAGAAGCCTCTTCTTGGAATACACATATATGAAGGGGGTTCATCCTAATTTATGTAACCATCACGTATATATAAGAGAGGAATGTCATCCTGTTCGCCAACCACAAATAAAAATGAACCCTACTTTGAAAAAAATTATTAAGGAATAATTGCAGAAGTTATTGGATGCTGGGTTTATTTCTCTGATCTCTGGCAGTCAATAGGTATCCCCATTTGTCATAGTCCCAAAGAAAAATGGAAAGTGGAGTATCTTTGTTGATTATAGGGAGCTAAATAAAACTACCCAGAAAGATCAATTTCCCTTACCTTTCATCGACCAAGTTCTCGACACAATAGTCGAAAAGAAGTTATTTTCTTTCCTGGATGGGTTAGTGGATATAACCAGATCCAGATAACTCCTAAAGATCAAGATAAGACCACTTTTATTGGTCCTTTGGTAACTTTTGCATATCGAGTCCTCCCATTTGGACTCTGTAATGCACCTGCTACTTTGCAACGGGCAATATTGGGAATGTTTTTTTATTTGATTAATGACAATATTGAAATTTACATCGATGACTTTACCCCGTATGGTGATTCTTTTGAAGATGGTTTGGAAAATTTAGAAAAGGTACTTAAATGATCTAAACAGACTCATGTTTCTCTTAACACTATGAAATGTTATATGATGATGGAAGAAGGGATTGTCATGGGGCATTTACTTTCAAGTACAGGGATACGGGTTGATCCCACTAAGGTCGAGGTAATCTTAAATTTTCCCACTCCGAAGGCACATAAAATGGTACAAAGCTTTATTGGTTATGTTGGGTATTATTGACGCTTCATAGATTTTTTTTTCTAAAATAGCATTTCCACTTTTCCAACTACTTTCTAATGACGCAAAATTTGTGGGGACTGGTGCTTGTGAATCGACTTTTTTAGGGATCAAGAAATTAGACTGTGAGGCTCAAATATTGCATGGTCCCAATTGGAAACTTCCATTCCACATCAATAAGGACACTTTCCATACAACCTTTGGGGTGGTTTTGGGACAACTGGAAGATAAGAAACCGTATGCAATCTACTATGTCAGTAAGAATTTAACTGTTGCTGAATTTAACTATATGGTAACTAAGAAGGAATTTTTAGCTGTCATTTATGTTGTTAACAGATTTCAACATTATATTACAGGGTACCCCACCTTTGTGCATTAAAATCATTCAGCCATCAGGTATCGGATGAACAAACTTATAACTCCTGGATGAATCACAAGATGGTTATTATTGTTACAAGAATTTGATATCACTATTGTAGACAAATCAAGAAAAGATAATGTTGTATCATATTTCATGTCTAGGCTGAATATTAATAATGAAGATACACCTGTAGAAGATAGTTTTCCTTATGAACATCTTTTTACAAATTCTACTAACACCCCTTGGTATGCATATGTTGCTAACTATCTTGTTGTAGGCAAGGTACCTCATCATTTTTCATACAAGGAACAACGAAGAATTATCCAGCAAAGTTCTTGTTATATGTGGATAGAAGGGTACCTCTTCTACACCAGACCAGATCAATAAATCCAGCATTGTGTAGGCGAGGATGAGATCTATGATGTTTTAAAAATTGCCAACGATAAACCTTGCAGAGGACACTTTTCTGATAAATAGACGAGTCACAAGATGTTGCAGATGGGATACTATTGGCCCTCTATATTCAGGGATGCTAGAAAATATGTTCGGGGTGTGACAAGTTTCAACAGATGGGTCAGTCTGTTCAATTAGATGAAATTCCACTGAAGAATCAACTAGTCTTTGAGCCCTTTGAGAAATGGGCTATTGATTTTGTTGGGCCATTTAATCCCCCATCTCATTAGAAAGTCCATATCCTTGTCTGTATAGATTATGTGATGAAATGGGTGGAAGCCAAAGTCGTTTCAAAAGCCACTGAACAAACTGTCTCAGACTTCTTGTTTGAAGAAATCTTTGCTTGATATGGGGCTCCCATGGAAATAGTTTCAGGTGGGGGGGGCATAGTTTACATCACATTCAATAGCAGCACTTATGGAGAAATGTGTAATCAAACACCAGGTGACATCCCCATATCACCCTCAGGAGAATGGTTAGGTAGAGAGCACAAATAAAGTATTGGAAAATATTCTTACAAAAATTGTGGCTAACCATCGCCATAATTGGGCTGAAAATCTCACTGAAGTACTTTGGGCATATAGAACTACATGGAGGAATACAATGGGGTTTTCACCATATGAACTTGTGTATGGGAAATCCCCTGTGTTTCCAGTTGAATTCGAGGCCAAAATGCTCAGACAACTCTGGAAGTAGGTATGGATCTTATTGTAGGCCAAAAACATCTACTGTATCAACTCAACAAGTTAGATTAAATATGTTTGGTAATGGTACAGAACACTGCCACCATCCAACAACAACGAACTAAGTGGCATGATAAATTTATTAAGAAAATGGTGTTTCAAAAAGGTGATTGGGAATTACTCTATGATTCCCGGTTCAAGGATTTTAAAGGAAAGCTCTAGTCAATATGGATGGGTCCATACGAGGTCGACACAATGTTTGACAATGGAACTGTTAAACTCATAATAAAACATGATGCACATACTCCTTTACTTGAAAACCAATGTTGCCTCAAGTTGTATCATCGTCTGCCCTGTAGGGACTCCTTTATTAGACAATTTTATGATGGTTCTAGTTTTGAAGTCATTTGTGCAAAAAATTGTTCCTCTACACCTCATATCTATATCTATATAGATATATATATATATAATACTAAATAAAATAAAATAAAGTAAAGTTTTATGTTCTGTTTCTACTCCAATTGTAGCTCTATTTTTCCCCTCCCCTTTTGCAGCACTCTTTTTCCCCTTCCTTTGCTGCTACTCAAGTTCCAACACTTTTTTTTCCATCGTTTCTACTCTAGTTGCAACTCTCTTTTCCCCTTTTGCACTTTTATTTTTCCCCTTCCTTTGCTACTACTCAAGTTCTAACGCTCTTTTTCCCTCCC
The DNA here is from genome assembly GCA_000404065.3 of Pinus taeda. Lineage (NCBI taxonomy): Eukaryota > Viridiplantae > Streptophyta > Pinopsida > Pinales > Pinaceae > Pinus > Pinus taeda. Next base: position 7,065 of record APFE031052877.1, read on the forward strand.
TTGCTACTACTCCAGTTGCAATGTTTTTCCTGCTGCTACTCCTATTGCAACATCTTAGTTGTCTCAATTTCAACATTTGTCGATGTTGATACTCCATTGGTGTTGATACTCTGCCAATGTTGATATTCTGTTGGTGCTGATACTTTGTCGATGTTGATACTCCATTGGTGTTGATATTCTACTGACGTTGATACTCCACTAAGATGTGTCCCCGAACGACTCCGTGAATTTAATTGACATTTCATTAATGACATGACCAATGAGGTCTGAGGACGACCATACCTTAGTTGGGGGGGGGGGAGATTATCGTATTTAATAATAATGATATCAATTGTCCTTATTATCGTACCTCATTAAATACCATTTAAACTATCTATTCATACCGTTAATATGACATTATTACCCACTCGTATCATATCCCCATCCGTATCCTTCACATATATCAACACACATTGGAAATTACACCATGTACAAATACGCATGTCTACATTAAAACATGGTCATTTCCAATGTATCAAAATTATTACCACAATTATTACCATGATTACCAATGGTTTTACCATAACCCTTTCCCAAATTCATTTCCCTTATCACCATTTCCATTATCGCATATTTTCTCGGCTAACTGTTCCCTCAACGACTGGCTACTACTTCGAACGCTACCATAGGAATGGGTGGCCAAGCTATTAGACATGAACCTGAGAATACAGAACATGTACGACGCCAACCAGAAGTATGGCAGATTTTCCAAAATGCAGGCTGACATACTTACTTTGAGCGGCTATAGGGGTTTGATGAAGGAGTGGTAGTAGAATTTTCATTAAACTTGGAAGGAAATCGCTCTAGGTTTCATGAATTAGAAGTTCAAGTAACTGAGTGGGTTATCACATGACAAACATAAGTGGTTTATCAGAAGGGTAGCCTTGCCAGAGTTTCGAGAGTTGTTCTTACAAGCGGGGGAGAACGTGGTGCAAAAAGGAAAGGGATATGATAAAAAATTGTTGCCACAACCTTGGTTAGACATCACCTACTTCTTAATCCGATATATCACCTGTGAAGGTCGATTTTCTATTCTTTTTAAATATCATTTCAAGCTCCTAGCTCGTCTCTGATTTCATCAGATGCATGCTATAAATATCCCTTTCTTCCTTTTGAACAATCTACAATTTCTGGCCCGGTCTGCGTGCCACTCACGCTAGGCTTTGGCCGTCCTCACAAATCATGGACTTGTTAGATCACTGGTAATGCAAGCCTTGTTATAGATTCCTATAACTTGGTAGCAACTGGTTGAATTAGTAAAGAAAGAAGTTGCAGCCATGATCCCTATAAGGCCAGAAGAGGAATTGCTTGAAGAAGAAGAAATGGAACAAATTCCGGAGGAGGTAGAGGAGAAAGGGGACGGAGAAACGAGGGATCAACAAGATGATTTGGGAGATGGGGAAGGAATTTAGGAGACCGAAACAGAGGATGTTGGAAGCATGGAAACTAAATCTACTCCCCTTTAGTCATCACTTATGGCCTCCTTGCCGAGAGGATCGAGGAAATTCTGTTCTCCTACCCAAGCAATAATAGAAGAAGTCTTTCCTCCCAATTTTAAGTTCTTAGGAGTTGTTGCAGAAGAAGGTGTTGTCGATACTATTTCATAAGAACTAGTGTCAGCTTTAGAGAAAATTGTAGAAGTTTTTTTTGATAATGCTCCACAAAAACTAGTGTCGACTTTAGAGAAAATGGAAGAAGAGGTTGTTGTCAATACTGCTGCACGAGAACCAGTGTCAACTTCAAAACAAATGGAAGGAGAAGGTGTGGATGATACTGATCCACAAGAACTACTTTCAACTTCAGAACAAAGGGAAGGAGAAGGTGTGGCTGATAATACTCCACAAGAACCAGTGTCAGCTTCAGAACAAATGGAAAGAGACAATGTTGCTGATACATCTCCACAAGAACCAGTGTCAGCTTCAGAGAAAATGGAAGAAGAGGTTATTTCCGATACTGCTCCATAAGAACCAATACCAGCTTAAGAGAAAATGTAAAATGAGGGTGTGACCAATACCACTTCACAAGAACCAGTACCAGGTCCCGAATAAATAGAAGAAAATTTGGTATTTCCAGAGTCCATTGAAGAATGTGCCGATACTACTCGATAAGAACTAGTACTAGCTTCGAGACAAATGGAGGAAATTTTGGTAAAACAAGAACTTGTTGAGAAGTTCGATGATACTACTCCACGAGTACTGGCATAAGAACAAATGGAGGAAATTGTGATAAAACAAGAACCTGTTGAAGGATTTGCCAATACTGCTCCACAAGGACCAATACCAACCTCGAGACAGATGGAGGAGAATGTGGTAAAATAAGATTTTTTTTAGGAACTTGTAAAAAGGAAAGCTCCCATTTAGTGCCATAACCGATGACTGTTAAAAGAGAATGTTCAATTAAATATGGAAATTACAAAGCTAAGGAAATAGGTGACGTGGTTGCGGAAGCGGGAAAAAGGAAAGTGAAAAATCAATCATGGCCAAACGACCGCAACCCCTAGAACTAGTGGGACAGTTTCGGTGGTTGTACAAACAAAATATAGGGAGGTAGTCTCATCATCTACCCAAACAAAAGACAGAGATGTGATCTCGACATCCACACGTACCAAGGCAGTCATCCACTTTGAAGAAGCACGAGAGTTTATTTTGGCAGCAGAAATCCAGAAATGGAAGGCCACTAATTTTCGTTTCTACGGTGGGACGATTCCCATAGAGGCTCATAGAAAAGAAATAAGAGAAATTCGGGAGAATGAGGCAAAGGAAGTTGCCAATGATATAAATCAGATTGAAAAATCTCAATAACAACGAGAAAAATTGCAGAGGAAAGTCAAAGAATTGCAGGAACAGGTTCAGTTGCTGAAGGTTGATAAGGATGATGTGTTTTCGTTAGCACAACAAATGATGGCATGCAACCCCCTTGCTAACTATTACACCCTTTTTCTTCACGAGCAATACTTGTTTTTCTGTTTGGAAATTACTCACGAAGAGTTAAGGCACAAAATAGAAGACCCCATGCAATTGTTAAGGATTTTGACATCCAATAATCATATTAACCAACATTTGCTATGTGAACTATACATGCATGATTATATCCTAGAAATTGATTAGACGTTTAACCTGGTACCATTTGTAGGGGATATCCAATTAAGGGATTTTACATCTATTGTGATCAATCAAGTCAAATGGAAGAAGGCTCTTGATACATTTGAATCAAATCAAGTAAATCGTCCATTGATGGTTAGGATGGAGAATTTCCAATATGGGGATATTTTTACTAAACATTATCGATTTCTCAAATTAGAAGGTCAGAAGGACTAGATGCTTTCGACACAAAGATAGTGTGTCGAGCTATGCACAAGGCAGATATGCACTTTTAAAGAAGAGGCCAAGGTTGCTTGTCAAAGGCATTGGATACTTTCATCATCAAGAATACATGCACAAGAACTGTTTAAGGCACCCAAATTTGCAAGAGCATTGGAGAGAATCCCACGATATATTACTTGCATGCAACACTGCAGATTTGGTTGGTTGGGGTTAAGATTATGATTTCCTATTATCCGATTGCCTTCTGATTAGTATGGGATGACTTATGTTGTGGATGAAGATTGGTGGAAGGACATTGTTCATACAAATGGGTATCAACTACCTGGGACTGATATGGCGAAACAATATGATCTCATCAACTCCATGTTAGTCGTAGCGGGTCTAACCCTGACCTACACAGGAAGCGATTTGCATAAGGACATGCAACCAAGCTAGTTGGGGGGAGATGTTGGCCAATGAAATTACCCATTTTTACCTAATTTCACATGTCCTTTTCTATCTATTTTATAGCTTTTATGAGGTCAATTTGTATCCCAATTAACGAAAAGGTATATTGTATTGGCATGTCTTCCTCAATTGTTAATTAATGAAGCGGTAGTCGTAGGGGAATGATGCTTATATGATTTGTTGACAAGATTCCTTGCAGATTCATATTGGATGTTGTTCAATGGAACATAACCCAATGTGATGTTGTTGACTGCGGACTAGAAGCGTTATTCAAGGACTGAACCATCAACTGATCAACTGTCAAATAGCTGGCAGAACCATCTATGTTTCTATCTTTTTATTTTGTTTCCTATTTGAGAAATTATTGTATATTTTTGAACATGCAAGATCACCATGCTTTTTGGGTTGTTAAATGCTATTCATGTAATGATGGTTGTATAAGTATGACACAACTGAGAAGAAAAAGAGGTTTTTTTGGTGTCTAACATCATAACTTCATTTGTAATCCCTTTTATAAATTAATGTGAATTTTAGCGTATTGTAATTTCGTGTGATCTCTAATTCTCAGCCACAGGCCTAATCAGAGAGTTGGGTTCGCTCTCTCGATCAGGTATTGCTAGATATAGTTGTGTGTATAGGTATGCTTTTTATATATATCATTAATGCTTTATAATTGTCGTTTCTTTCTTTACTGCTTTATGATCTTGCTATTACTTTTGATTGTTGGTACTTCTGATTGTTGGTACTTCTGATTGTTGTTACTTGGTGCCATTTACTTTTTTGATACTTGATTCGCAACATTCATTGGGCCTTGTATTTCGTAATTTCTTAATATTGGGTAAGGATCATGTGGCCTGCATAGACCTTGCACGATAACCTTGAAATAACCAAACGAACCTTAGATTGACAAATAAATGTAAGAGGGACTGAATTTATCAACCTATATGAAAACCCCAACAAGACCCAGGCCATGTGGAGGGTGTGATGATGGATGATGTCACCTCGAAACTTCATACCCTAACGATTTCAAATGGAGGACATGGTAGAATTCTCAAGCTTTAAGTTTTGAGATGACATGGTGTGCGCGACCTATTTGATGGGGACAAATGAGGGGTGGCATGAACATGTACGATTATAGGTCAAGGGGGAGAATAAGCCTTTGCCACGTAACCCCAAAAATTTCACAGGAGGCACCTCATAGCCTTACGAGGGAGCCTCGGGAAGAAAATCCTTAGATTAAATCTACAAGATGAAGTGGTAGTGGACCCTTGAGCTTTCTACACTAACCAAAGGCATCAGGGCACGTAGAGGAGGGACCACCAGGGTCCACGTAGCCCAAAAGGTTGTGCCCTTGCAGTTTCAACAAGTAGTTGTATTAGAATCCACCAAGATTATATTCCCAGGGTGACGTGGCATAGAGGGCCTGCACTTACTTCCATTTGAATAAATAGTATATATGTGTGTGTGTGTGTGTGTGTTTTATGGGTTAGTGCACGTGGACCATATAAATGGGATTGATACATGACTCTAGTATGAATGGGTCGACAACCGTGTGGAATTACCACGTGGTTGTCGACATGGCATACGATTGGGATAACCACGTGGAGAATGCAAGGGCGCCACATGGCAAGTCAAGATGACATGGCATTATCTGATAGACAATTCTTTGGATGACCATATCTTTTGATCTAGAAGTCGGATCAAAACAAAATTGATATCGTTGGAAATGTCTCAATGAGATGAATGCAATATCATCCATTTTAGGTTTTGAGAAAGTCAAAAAAGGTCAAAAAAATGTTAGACCCCATCTCCATAATTGGACTTTGGAGGTCAGGTCCATCATAGTAACCATCTCCTACTACCTTAGGAAGGGCTAGGGATAGTAGGGGTATGTTACATTTACCAACAATTTAAATCACGAGGTAAGTGTCTTAATACTAACACGTGCTTAATACCTACAATGTATTGATGTCTATTTGTGTTTATCAATGATTTAATTCATATGGCTGCACTAGTTTTTAATAATTTTCAACCCTCTAATTTACATGTGAATTTTAATATATTGACATTGAGAAAGTTGTAATGTCCTTGGTTCTAGTCTTTCTCTTTTTCATTACTTCCATCAACAAGTGTTTTGCATAAATGTGTCGATGTCCAAACAAAATATGAATTTGAGTAAAATAATATATGTCTTGGCATTTACGTGTCATCTACATTATGTATAATATTCAATATAAAAAATATTTATGTTATTAGATTAAAATTTCCTTATTAAATTAATATTTCATGAAAATTGCATTTTTTTTTTAAATGGATAGATATATGAAAAAATTGAATTTATATCCCTATATGCTATAAATTGTAAGTATCTCCACTTACCTTAAATTTTCTCACTCATATACCATAAATGTAATGTAAGTACACTTTATTTACATTTTTTTTTTAAAATTGTTTATATATATACAATTGACTGAAAAGCCTGAAGGTTAGCTCAGTTGGTTGAGTTCACGTTGCTAAGTACCTCGTCAGTTGGGAGGTCACGGGGTCAAATCTCCTCAATGAACTTTGATCCGAATTTAAACAGGAACGCAACAAATTATAGAGATAACCATAAACACAAAGATGTAGTGGAAATAATACTTCATTTCATTAATGTAAAACTGAAAATATGCTTACAAACAAAATGGAAATAACCAGCTAGGGCGATGGTAGCTTATCTCTGAGAAGAGATGTGACAGCTACATGCCTCTGAACTGTCTTACAATGAGGCTCGAAAGCCTATTTATTGTTGAGAAACAATGGAAAACCCTAAACATCCAAAAAACCTAACCCTAGAAGATGAAACGCCAAATTGTGGGCCCTGTTTTGGGTAGATTGGTACATCAACTTCCCGGGGTCATAACTTTGGCACCCGATCTCCATTTGATGCATACAATAGCTTGTTAGAAAGATCTATCTGAGAACTATGAATTTGGGAAGAGCAACATCGATCCATGGACCCATGTTGCTCCCATATTTCCCAAAAAACGTCGTTTAGGGCCTCAAAAGGGCTCTAGAAGTTTAGGACCCGAAAAAATGCTAAAAATAGTAAATTGTGCTACAATTACAGAAACTGAAAAACTGAAAGAGTCAGTTGTGGGGGTCCAAATGGGATAGGTGGGTGGCCACCAATGTCCACCTGGATTGTTCCCCCCCTCTTAGGAAGCAATGGTCCCCATTGCGTTGAGTTCCTCCATCTGTTGAACTTGGTCCCTAGTGAGCTCTTATGTAATCTATGATGTGTCTAGTAATGATGGGGAGCATGGTTGAGGGTGTTCCACATTGGACACTTGATGCAAGCGAAGGAATGGATGATTGTTGTGCTCTGAAGCATTGTTTTCCACAACCTTGGTAATGTTGTAAGGACCATGTTGGAGTGGCCTGCGCTTCTGATGGGCTCTTGTAAGGCGTTCTTTATGCAGATATAAGAAAACTTTGTTACCCACCTGAAACTTGTGTGGTGCCCCTATGGGTGAGGAGAAGTTGTTCCTGTGTTCTTTCCTGACCGTATCCCTCTACTGTTGCTGCTGCTGCATGGAGGAACCCTTCGCGGGGGTCATGGATGTGGTGACGATCTTCCCCTTACTTTGGGATCAAACCAGACATAAAATGAATTTCCTAGTCTAGGAGATGAGCTTGCTGCCTTTCTTAGCAGTGAATAAAGAGGTGGCGGTAGGTGGGGCTACCTCTGGTATCCTGTATAATGAATTACACAAAGAAATAATGACAGCGTGAGGCCTTGACTCATACACAGCATGTCACCTCCACAAGTATGGCTGGCCTAATAGTACATCACAAACATCCAGAGGTGTAAGATCACACAATACCTCATCTGTGAAGGGCTTGATGCTGTAGGGAAGGCGACATTACTAATAGACTTGGAGATCTCGTCCTTCGTGAAACCACCTGATATCGTATGATTGTGGGTGTGGTGTAGTCGGTAGGCCCAGCCACTTCACGACCTCTGCTGAAATGAGGTTCTTCCGGCTCCCACTGTCAATAATGAATTGCAGCGGCGAACCCTTCACCCACATCTGTGAGTGGAAAAGACGATCCCCTTCCTTTGGATCTTCGGGCTCATTCTTCTGGATCTTGGTGGTGGCAACAATGGCGTTGGGCTTCGCATCAATGATCTGCTTCCCTTTGCCATTTCCCTTGTCGGGTTTTGACTCAAGGTCGGAACATGCATCTGATTCTGAAGCCTTCAACTCTGCCACCAACGACTGCTTGGTCCGACACTCACTTGTGTTGTGAGTGGGGCTCTTATGGAACTCACACCACTTTCCTATGTCCTTCTTCGACTTTGTGGTGTTGTTCTTTTCTTGTGGCTTCAACGGGTTGTCTTGGGTCACCCCACCTTGGCTTTGTCCTTTGGTCTTCGGATTTACAGATCCAAAGTCTTGCTTCTTTTGTTTAAACTTCTGCTCGATTTTGACAGCGTATTGGTACACTGTGCCGACCAAGGAGATGTTCAGGAACTCCATCTCTTCCTGGATGTATCTGTGTAGGCAACCACATATTTGAATACTAAATGTAGCTTAGAGTCCTTGATACCCAACTGTCTGTGAAGGGTATGAAAAATGTTTGTGAACTTTGGCACATCTTGGTCCCTTCCTTGCTGCAGTGTGGTCCACTTTATGTATTTGTCCTCATAGCTTTTGACAGGGTAGTACTGCTCCTTGATGACGTCCCGGAATGAATTCTAAGTGGGTGTGGCTAAAAATAGTGAGCCCGTACTTTCATCCTTCTGCTCGCAGTAGGTTTCCCACTAGTGCTTGACGTGGGGGGCTACTTTTAGAAGAGCGAAAATAATCTTTTCCTGACTGGAAAAATCATGAACAAAAAAGTAATCCTCTAGCAGATTTAACCATTTATCTACGACATTTGCATCTATCTGACCCTTGAATATGGGGATTTCAAAATTAACTTGTACCTTAAAGGGTGTGGTGTTTCCAGAGTAGCTGTTGGAAGACGATGCGTCGCCTCTGGGTAACCGTTGAAGGATCTGGGCAAAGATGTCCATCATCGCGTTCCTTTGTCACTCGAGGGCTTCTTCGAGCAAGATTTTGATAGGATCTTCTGGCCCTCGTCTTTCTTTTTATCTGCCATGGGAGGCCGTCGGGATTTGCGAGGTTGGTCTTGCAAAGGTTCAACCAGTTCAAGCCCTAACTCCTTATATCTCGATCTCGTTGGGGACATGCAAAGAAAAATAGAGAAAAAGCAGACCGCTTTGATTACCATTGATCCAGATTTAAACAAGAACGCAACAAATTACATAGATAACCATAAACACAAAGATGCAATGGAAATAATACTTCATTTCATTAATGTAAAATACTGAAATATGCTTACAAACAAAAATGGAAATAAACCAACTAGGGCAATGGTAGCTTAACTCTGAGAAGAGATGTGGCGGCTACATGCCTCTGAACTATGTTACAATGAGACTCGAAGGCCTATTTCTTGTTGAGAAACAATGGAAAACCCTAAACATCCAAAAACCTAACCCTAGAAGATGAAACACCAAACTGTGGGCGCCGTTTTGGGTAACTTGGTACATCAACTTCCCGGGGTCATAACTTTGGCACTCGATCTCCGCTTGACATGTACAGTAGCTCGTTAGAAAGATCTATCCAAGAACTATAACTTTGGGAAGAGCAACATCATTCTATGGACCATGTTGCTCCCATATTTCCCAAAAAAACATAGTTTAGGGTCTCAAAACGGCTCCGGAAGTTTAGGACCCGAAAAACTGCTAAAAAAAGTAAATTGTGCTACAATTACGGAAACTGAAAAAACTGAAAGAAACAATTGTGGGGGTCCAAATGGGATAGGTGGGTGGCCACCAACATCCACCTGGATGACCCTTGGGGTTAGAACTTGCTTGTTTGGCCGATGGGTAGATCCCTTCGGGTTGATCTGCCTGGATTTTTCCTGTGGATTTAGTGACCACCTAGTGTTCATGAACCATCCTTATATATATATATATATATATATATATATAATATATTATAACTTGACTAAAAATAATACTCTTATTTTTATTTTTTTAAATTTTAAAAATTGAAGTAATGACAATTAACAAGAACTATAACATAATATATTTTTATTAAAATATGTTTGTATATAATTAAAGTTATGAAAAAAACATACTAAAATAGTTTTAGATAATAATGTCATATATTCTTCTTGTACAAAGTAAATAGGGAGACATAAAATTCATTAAAAGATGAAAGGACAACAAAAGTAAAGAGGACCATTACAATTTAACAAGTGTTACATGACATGAAATGATTCCTCAAACACTCTACAATATTCAAATTTTTGTGGTGGGCAAATGTCAGTGATTATTCAACATTATGTACAAGTTTTCATACATGCTTAACAAAAGGCCACTCGATGTTATACCAAAGAAACTGTAACTGGGCTTTACATAATCCATCGACTACTGATAAACTTGGGAGAAAAAAAGAAAAGGATTACCATTGAACTCGACTTGTCAACCACAATGTCTGCGAAAGTTGGTCGACATGTTGGACGACACTTGTCTTACAAGAGTATAAATAATAATTTTGACAAATCTAATCCTTCATACATAGAGAATCAAATCTTCCATAAACATCGAGATTTTACATGTACGATGCTAATTAATTATTATGACACTGGATGACAAGGATATTTTTTTGATTAATTATTTTTTAAATAATTTTTTATTTCTAACCATTTTATTTAAAACTAGATAAAATTAGTCATTTCATATACATCAATATTAGAAAATAACAAATTTAAATTTAAATTTTCAAAATATTCAATTTAATATTAATTATTTTAAACAATTTAAACAATTTAATATTTAAAAAATTGAAACAAATTTAACCTACATTCCAAACATATAAATAATCCAACCTAAATTACTCAATATATATTATATATATAATACACACTCATCATTGATAACTTCTGGTATACACAGTTCATACTTCATCACTGGTATTACTTGTGTATACTAAGATAACTATGTCTACAAAATAGCCAGCAAAGGGTGAACATGTATAGAGTACACGCAGTACACCACAAAGATGCCAACCAATTAAAAAAATAAAAATAAATCACCACGCAAACCTTTGTTTAAAGAAATATAAGATTATAATATTTAATAGTAAACATTAGAATACTAATATATTAAATTCAGATTTTGTTGTTCATTGGTTTAATGGGGGAGTCTGTGGTGTATTCGTCCATATATTTTAACTTTCTAGCTTTCTTCGAGGGGCAACATTCTTATACAAAATCCTGTTGTGTGAAAATGACTCTTGCGGATTAATGGAAGTGGAGGGGATAATGCCATTGCTCAATTATTGAATTCTCTATTAAGTGATGGTGACATTGTTCATTTGTTTAATTGTATATTTTTCTTGAATGGACAATTTTATATTTGTATAAATTAAAGCGATTGATACTGCTTTAATTATATTTACCCAACAAAAGGTAATATAAGGTATTATGATAGGTGTGTATTTGCATTGTTACAAATGTTACAATATAAGTGGTAAAATAGTTTCTTGTAAGTTTGGTGGTTCTTTGAGGGTTATATTATAGGTAATTTTTATTATAAGAAAGTTGTATATTTGTGGTGTTGATTTAAGGTATTTACATTATTTGGGTTAAATTTTATTAATTATTATATATTTGTTGATAATGGTTTAGATATGTTAAATATTTATATGGTAAAAGAAAATGAAAATAAATACTAATATGTTTAGACATAATTTAATGGTGGGAAGAGGTTTTTTAGATTATATTGGGTTTAGTATTAACAATGGCATATGAGGGTAGGATTCATTATGTAGAAGCAATTATGTTAACCAAGTAATGGATTGCATTTTTATGAATATATAATTTTTTTGAGTTTTCTCGAATTCAATTTTCAATGTAATATTTTTTAAGTAATTATTGGTAAATAAGATGAATTACTACAATAGAGTTATTTTGCATGTTTTTTTCTGCCTTTTCTTTTGTTTTTGTTTTTGTTTTGTTTTGTTTTTTTGTTTTGTGTGTTTTTTTGGTTTTGTTTTGTTTTTTGTTTTTGTTTTGTTTTGTTAATATTTTGAACTATTAATTGGAGATGCAAAACATGACTCTTTAGGAAGGTGCCATTTTTGCACTCTTTCTGCATCCTAACAACATTCTTATTATGAATCTCTTTTATCTATTATCACTCCTTTCAACATCCTTTCCCTACTTCTAACATCCCTTTAGCATAATTTTAACATGTTTACGAGTTCTTTTTTTTTTAATATCATTTTAACATCATTAATAATTTTTTTAGCATCATTTTAGCTTCCTCAATTCTGCTTTTGGTGTTGTTTAACATCCTCAATGTTCCTTTTAGAACCCTTTTAGCGTCCTCGAAGGTTCTTTTAGTGTCCTCAAGGGTCTTTCTAATGTCATTTTAACATCCTTAAGGAATTTTTTCTTAAGTTAGAGATAAAGTCCCATATTAAACATAAAGCCCTAGATATTGAATTATTATATATTTGTTGTTACATCAATAACTTAAGCTAGACCCTTTAATTGTAAGTGTATTTGTTGCCTCCTATGTATATACTAAGGAGAGCTAATGTTAGAATCATTTTATCTTGTACATTTCTTCTATTATAAAATGAGATTTCCCCCTCAAATAACTTTTACATTCATTTTTTTCTCTTTCTCAAGGTGTGGAGTTATTTTTGTCTATCTTTTTATGGTGTTTTGGTTGTCTGGGGCATAACATTTTTAGCATCATTTTACCATTCCCCAAGGTTTCTTTAGCATCCTTATAGGTCTTTTTAGTGTCATTTAAGCCTATTTAAGAGCTTCTTTAGCATCCCTAAGGATCTCTTTAGCATTGTTTTAGCATCCTTTGGGGTTTCTTTAGCATTGTTTCAACATGTTGATGAGTCCTTTTAGCATCCTTAGGGATCCCTTTAGCATCCATAAGGTTATTGTCGCCCTCATTTTAATGATCCTTGAAGCACCTCCTTAGTGTTCTAAGGGCTCCTAGTGGCTCCTATAGTGTCTCTTGGGTTTCCTAATTATGCCTTGTTTAGTCACTTATGCATCTATTTTGGAGTCCTTATTATGTCATTTTACGCTTATCAAATTTTAATCAAGTTATGTTCGTTTTGTTTATGTCATATCATGTTATTTATAATTTTGACACATTTTTTGATTTTAAATTCCACAATTTCATTTTAAGACATTTCGCAACAATATATTCATTTTAAATTTATTTTAAGATATTTTTGTTTTTGTTTTGAGTTTACATTATAAGATATTAATCAATATATTTCAATACATGACACATAAGATAAAGAAAAGTCATCTATACATTCACAATTGTTTCTATACAATAGTTATTTTTCTTCTTATAACAAATGGTTTACGACCACCCCACGTGAAATGTAAATTTTAAGTACACAATAAAATTGTTCTCTTGTAAACAAGAAATTTTCGTCAATCCAAAGAACTGTGTACCTTGAGTACAATAGCCATTAAGAATGCTAAAGATTTTGATAGAACAATAAAATATTCTTCATCATTAACTAGTGGTGGAGGATGAAGATTTTGTTCTATTTTCATCATCATCATCCCCTAAGGGCTTAAATTATTATTCTTCTTTTTCTAAAGGTTGTCGTAAGAACACAATAAAAGGACAAATTACAAGTAACAACAAGCTAGTACAAAATCTCTACCAAAAGAAGTAAATTCTCACAATAAAGACATAATCAAATATTAATTTAAGTTAATTACTACAAGTTCTATGCCCTTCATTATCTTTACATTGCTACTGCAATATCAATTAAATGGCTAGTAAACGTGGATAAGCATCAATCCACGATAAACATTAAAAGACCTCATGATACATCTCACATTGCCAAGATTTAAAAAAATCATAAAAAATAACTAAATTATAACTTTAGTTTAAATTATTTATTAATTATATAAAAAAACAATATATGAGTTAAACATATATACATTTAAAAAGGCATGTGGTAAAATTCTTAACCATAGGATTTGTTACAATACAATGGGCCAATATCATGTCTTATCAAAACCGTATGCCCAAAAAACCATAACTCATTTCATATGGAATTTGTCCATATCACATTTTTTTAATTAGTCAATTTAATTAAAAGGGTAAATTGGCAAACTACTTTTGGGATAGATCTCAACTTTTGATATGTGAATACTACTAAAAATATTTTAAAATATTTCGTGGAGGTTAAATCCCTTCCATCCACCTAATAATCATTGATAATTAAATTAAACCTTATTTCAAAATAAACACACCTATCAACATAATTATTTAGGTTGTAGTTTAGTTCAAACAATGTTGTCTCGTACCCACTTAATTGTATTTCCATACACACATAGAGTCCAATATCTCTTGGATAGCTAAAATCTTATTGCTCAGTTAAGAACTAATTCTCATCAACTCTGCTGTGAAACGGGGCGTTGGAAAAGACCAAAAGAAGCGTGGGAGGAAAGAGTATGCATCTTTTGTTCTTCTGGAAAAATGGAAACAAAAAAGCATTTCATTTTAGAATGTGAGACCTTTCATTTTAGAATGTGAGACCTTCAAAGACAACATGGAAATTTATGCAGATTTACTGGCAGCCAGCTCTTGGGATAATCTATTTAGCGAGTGGTTTGTCGAGAAGTTGGGAGCATTTATTATGAGGCTTCACAAAAAAGGGCCGAATACATCAAGTAGATGAAGAAGCGATATGTCCCGTAGGCTATCTTTAGCCTCCTGGACGTTAAAATGATTTTATTTCTTTCTTCATTTCATACAAAAAAATCATAATTTATTTGGTTGAATATAAACTAGTGCATAATCAACTATTATTAAAAATACTTACTAGCACAACCATATAAATTAAATGGTTGGTAAATGAAAATAGAGATTAATCCATAATAGACAACAAAACACTTATTTCATGATACATCTCATTTTGTTAAAACCAATATAGATCAATCTTAACCACGAATCTAGTAAGTGTCGAAAGGGGTCAAATCTCTTGATGTACGCAACTCTTTTAGAGTGCACACCTCCCTTTATATTACATATTAGATATTAAAAAAAAATATTACATATTAATTTACATATTAAAAAATAAATTATTACATATTTTTGTTTGCTAGGTTATGTGAGTCCTAAGATAACTGGCATGTCTAACCTGTGGCTCTGAGTAGTTGTGACCCAGGGGAATCTAAGTAATCAAAATCACCCAAGGATCACACCCAAACTAGGCCACATCAACCCTTAGCATGGTTAGATTTCTGCCAATAGAGTTTTGAACTGGTGACCTTCACATCACAGAGTGCCTGAACAAAACATCCTGTCATCATCTGCTCTACACCCTGTGAGCTTTAAATATTGCATTTTAATTTTAAAATTTACAGAGTGCCTGAACAAAACATCCTGTCATCATCTGCTCTACACCCTGTGAGCTTTAAATATTGCATTTTAATTTTAAAATTTACTTATTAGAAAGTAATTGTTTTTTTTTTTCAATTACTTATTTATAGAAGAATTATCCTTTACATTGACGGAGAATTGTTCGTTACACTCGAGGAGAAGTCTCCATTATATTCGAGAAGAACATTGCATTACATTCGAGGAAAAGTCTTCATTACACAGTTAAAAATGGCGTAGTCTAACTTATAGATGAAATAACATTTTTCAACAGAATTCACAAAAATCAGGCAATACAATTTCAAGATTTGTTGTTGTTTAAAATACAATTTTGAATGCATAAATGGATTCAGCACCCTAAAAACCCCAGAGGCACTCGAATTAAGCAGATTAAGCAATTTAAACTCAAGTTTTTGAAAATTTCTGCCGGATTCTAATTAAAATTAACTAGAAAAGACCATTTCGTCTATAAGTTAGACTATTACATTAAAAATATATATTATTATATATATATAGACTCACACATACTATAAAATTGTTGACATCGTAACTTTTTATATCTAAATAATATGAACATAACATTTTAAAAACTTTTATTGTATTTTAAAATGAATATGAATATAATATTTAAAAATATGATTTTAAATTATATAATCTTAATAATGAATAATTTAAATTAAATTTGAAACACAAATATACATGGAAATACCATGTAACATGTTTAGATTAGATATAACTAGCAGTTGTCCCAAAAGGTACAAAGAGAGGCCGATAGGATTATTAAATTGGAATTGTTGAATTTTTCTAGAAGAGTTAATTGGTTTGGGGGAAAACCTTGTTTTCTTGGACTGGATCATTGTGCAATTACTTTCCGTTAGATATTTTGTTTATATCTATATTATAAGGAATGCATTGAATGTCTTATTTCATTTCTGCTATGCTTACTTATATCTTTTTCGTGCTTTTTCTTGATCAATTTTATGAAATATTCCATTATGCTTTGATCAAAGTCCTCACCTCCATATCAGTGTATATCCTGGTATTAGTGTATATCCTGGTAAGTTCAAAGCTTGAAAGCCAACCAAAAAGGTAAATGATAACCACTGTGCACGTATTCAAATTCGTAATGTAAAACAGCCAGACAGAGTTCAAACAGATAACCTCCAAGATGTGTATCACCGTTTGTAGCCAAAACCTCAAAAACTCTGTTGTCAATAGTCAGAACGCTGACATCAAACATGCCACCGCCAAGATCAAAAACAACAATATTTTTTTCTCCACCCTTCTTGTCCAAGCCATAAGCTATTGCTGCAGCTGTGGGTTTGTTGATAATAGGAGCTACATTCAAGCAAGCAATAACACCAACATCCTTCATTGCTTGGTGTTGTGCATCAGTAAAATAAGTTGTGAAAGCCCACAAGTTAACAGTCACAATGCAGTCAACAATTGGTTACCCACAAATTTGACTTGGTATGTCTGGGTGAGTCAACTTAGCAGACCCAGCTGGGTCTGACTGACTGGGACAGGCCATGCCCTCAGACCCAACAGTTACAAAATTACTGGAAAAACAAGCACAAATTTGACTCACTGAGTCTGAACAAGTCGACTTAGCAAACCCAGCACCTCAGACCCAACCAGGTCTAGTAACATATTTGCTTTTCTCCAGTGTTTTAACAAACTCAATACAATGCATTTTCAATAAGATAACTACAGAGACTCCATTAATGCTATTGCGTACACATTGAAACCTGATTTTACAAAAAGTGAAATAATTATAGAATGACTAAAAACATCGTGCACAAATCTAACAGACTTGCTGAGATCTAAGAAAAGGAATGTCCCTCGAAGAACATTATAATTACAGATGACTGATAGTAGCGGATTCTTATGTGTTTCGTAACTCATTGTTTAATTTATGACTAAAGCAATAACATGGAAACAAAATATACAAACTTATCATATCAAACATCTTAAAAAGGGTACAGAGGGAATTGAATTGTGAGAATCCATCAAAAGCAGCTTCACACTACACTTATCGCTAAACAATATGATACAAACTTGTAAATTACCATAGTACCTCATCAATTACTTTGCACAATGACGAACATGTGTGTATTTCAGTTTATTATGATTTGACTTTTCCTTCCCCATAGTAGCTATATTTATCAAAAAGAAAAGTTGTATAACAGAATTAATACATAATATTGTTGAAGGCACTATGAAGATTGATGAAATGATTTTAAATAAAACAGATATCAATTTCATGACGAAACCATACATGGTTGATTTGTAAAAGGTGAATGTTTCACGATTCTCATATTCATACGTTTTTCTCTCGTTTTTGGAGCTTTTCTCCATTTATATATTTTTTATCCGTTTTATCAAGTCAATTTGAAGGAGGATGTAACTACTTTGGCTAGAGCAATGGGAGACTGTGACAGAAGATTTCAACAGAGCAGTAGAAGATGCATCTCACAAATGATGCTCAAAAAGCAGATTTGCAAGTAGATTGAGTCTTGTTATCACTTAAAATAATACAAATGTCCTTGAACCAGTTGATTTCATATCCATAAATTAAACCACAGACAATCAGACAACCGTTGAGAGTTTACACTTAAGGGTAATATCATCGTATTTCGTTTTTATTTCAACAGAATTTGATTTTCAGGGTGTGCAATCCACAGTCAGGTATTGACATTGGCCAATCAAATTCTTCAAAAGAGGGGGTCTGAACAAAGAGTGTATGGAAAGGAAAGACACCTTTAAAAAAAGAAAAACTTTTCGTCATCTATTGCTACTATGCTTCACAAATGTTTTAACAGATTACAGTTCAAAGCTCCTAATAAATGAAATAGAATTATCCAAATAAATCAAATACATTCTTCTTGATCTTTTCTTAATTCAACTAACAAGAATAAGTAGCCTTACATGATTGTGAAGCTTAATTAACCACCAAAAAGTGGTCGAATGGATGCTTTCCCGCATGTTTAGTTTCCAAGTAACAGGGCTTGTTATCATGTTTTTGGTCTTGCTCACGCACCTTAGACTGATATGCTGGAGGTGCAAGGCATTAAAGGAAAAATGTTTAAACCCTCAATGCCTATCTAATTCAACGGAGTTAAGTTATTGCTGTTACAGCAGACAGAATATCTGGACAGAAATACTTTGATACATACACACACACTGCAGGTCTTCTAAGGCAAGTCAAATGGCTAGAAGATTGTAGAAGGGTCACCGGAGTCCAAATCATAAAGAAGCTGACACAGATTAGAAGATATCTCATAATATTTTCTGTTAGGTTTTAAGAAAAACTCAAATATAATCTTTTGCATACATCATCATATGTTACATCAAATCATTTGTATATGCTCTGCAACAACTGCCCGTGAAAAGGGGCATTGGAGAAAATTCCGGAAATGCAAAGCACTAAGTTTAATATCCAAATATTGCAAAAAAAGAAAACCACTTGGTCCTAAATGGAGTAACTGAGATACAGGTCTAATTAACCCTGTTTTAACATTGCTCTCCCAACAAAAAACACTTCAAAATACGATCAGGAATGCCTTCCATTAGGTTGAATAAGTGACCAACCCCAGGAAGCTCATGATAGTGGATCCAAGGAAGCTTTTCACCAATGTAACGCTGCAAAGTCACCGGCACTAATGCATCCTCATCCCCTTGCCATATATGAACTGGAACATCATTGTTAGGAAACAGGTTATTGAGTTCCAAAGGATCAAAATCCCACTTGCCAAACATGACCATCAGGTCTCGATGTAGAGACTCAAACAATCCTTGCTGCAATGCTGCCTTCAAACGCTGCAGAGGCAAATGAATCAGTAAATAAGGAGAAAGCAACTCTTGGATCCAGAATCAGGCACAGTACCATTATCTTGTTAATTTGGAATTCTTTGTCTAATCTTAGCATTGGTTTATTGAGAAAGAGAAAAGTCAATCAACCTCAAGCAAATTCCACAATTCAATTTCGTTAAGAACAGCATAGCATTTTGACTTGACTTTTGAAAATGGTTTTTTCTAGGAAAATTAGAGATCAAGGTCTGAGATGGAAACTGAATTCAGTCACAATTAATCCTTATAATGTAAGTTATAATGCTGCCAAAGCTAAGCACATGCCGAGAACAGAATCCATAAAGGATACATAAAGTACAAATGATCTGAATACATAACTTTTCTGAAACTAACAAAAACACCATGTCACTTGTATCCAGTCAAGTCCAAAACACCAATGCTCTGCTTTGCAGCCTCGGTAGTTCAACTCCACTTAAGTCGCCAAACAAGTCAGAAGACTACTCTGCTAAGAAAGAAAATGAATCAGGCTACGTTAGGTTCAATAATTTAATAACATTTTCTGCCTGTTTATATCGTACAGAAAAATTATCTCGGAGGCATCAAAACAAAACACAATTATATTGAATACAATAAATACAAAACCGTGTATGATTCCCAAGGCACTCTCAGAGCCCATCTGGAAAAGAGATATCACATAACGTCTGCAGCACTAATAATCTACGTTGCATTGGCTTCAGGAACAGAGGAAAAAGCGGGTAGGGAGAGCAAATATTCAAAAAATGGAATGTACACCTCCAAAATTCAGGGGATATCAATAATATTTATATATATGGTATTCACCAAAAAACATGAATGATGAAACATTGAAGGAGAAATAAATATCCGACTGGCAATCACGATATCAAAAATATGAAATTTAAATATCATAATACAGCATCCAAACAGAAATCACGGAAGTGAATAAGATGTGGAGTGCAAGTTAGAGCAACGCTCGTTTATGCATTTACCCACCAGTCCCCAAGCTCCCAGCATGATATACAACCCGGTGTCCTCAAATTATCTAGGATCATGGGAACTGCCCCTTCAAAATATATATATTCCAGACCGGTCCCAACTGAACCTGGAAGGAGGAAATGAGGGAAATGTTAAAATAAAATCAGGAACCTGGTTGGGGTTGCCGAAGAGCTAAGGAATAGAAGCCTGCTCTTACATGTTAAAAAACGCTCAATCAATCTGTGTGGGTTCTGCAACCAACAAATAATCCCCGCGATGATCAGATAATCGAAAGGAAAAAAAGCAACGAAAACATGAGAAGTGTTATTGTAGGTAAAGAGAATTAAACTTTCCATTGGACTTTTGAATTTTTATCTATATCAAAAAGAATAATGTACCTTTGAGAAATGAGTCGAATCCACTCCAGTCGTAAGAGAAGACCCTAACCCTCACAGTAAAACAGAAAAGAATGAAAAGTTAATAAAAGCCCTTAATCAACGCATCAACGCCGTACAGTAAGAGAGCCGGGTAAGGAGTTCGACCTTTGAGCAATGAGTCGAATCCACTCCAGTCGTAAGAGAAAACCCTAACCCTCACAGTAAAACAGAAAATAATGAAAAGTTAATAAAAGCCCTTAATCAACGCATCAACGCCGTACAGTAAGAGAGCCGGGTAAGGAGTTCGGTTAAAGTTGGTAGAGGCTTACCTTGCCATAGCCACCGATAGACCAGATTCTTCAACGTGAGCGTTATGGTTAACTGTTAACTTTGGCCTGGGTCTGTTGTTGAAGGAAAAACCCAAGTGGGAGCCGAGAGTTGCTCCGATCCTCCAGCAAACTAAAACACATTGAGTGAAACTCGCCAGCAAACCCTCGGGTTGTTACCCTAGCGATGAGAAGAAGAAAACCCAACCGTAGATTCGCAAGGGTCGGGGAGCCGAGATTTTCTCAGAGGCATTGGTATCCACAGTACGCAATTCAGAGTTCTCTGTACAGTCAATAGAGGTCTGATCCCGATCCCCCTCACCGTTTCGATCCGGCTCGGATTTGACGGGAGAACTTGCAGGGGGCGGGTAATTATCATTCACATCAGGGTTCTGTTGGGGATTCGATCGTTGGGCTGTTTCTGCATCAAAATCCTAAGTTTTGCTCATAGAAACCTTCGCGCTGTTGCAGAGCGCCCTCAACCCTAACATCATCGCAAGAATTCCCATCGGACGCGGAGCTTGTGGAGCTCGTCATCAGGCGATAAAGCGCGTTAGCTTAATCCGTTCCCTGGATCACGGTGCTGTCGGTTGTAAACCATTCCCGTTCGTGAACAGAACCGCAACTGGTAACCGCAGAAGACCGCCACCGCAGAAGAACGCCAGGGTTTATGCCCGCCCGACGCCAGCTGTTAGCACGAAGACGAAGGAGACCCGACGCCACGTGTCATCCGGAGAATGAAAGGGACGACGAAGGTCCCTTTCAAAGGAAAGGCCTATCGGCCTAATAAACTATATAACATAAAATTAGAAAGAGACACATGTTTTTATTTAATTTTTTAATTTGGTATTGAAATAATTTTTGATGGTTAACATATTATAATAAATATATATATATAATATACAGATATATATATTATATATATATATTACTATATATGAGAAGTTGATATTGAAATAAATTAGTTAACATGGACATTGACTTAGTTTATTTAAGTCTTGTATTGAAATATTTTAGAAAAGTATAAGAATGATACATTATCCCCATACTCAAAGGTGAAATATAATATTTGTTTACTTTTAATTGGGGTTGTCTACTGAGGCCACAATTTCGCCCTAACGATGAAATTCTTGCCGAAATTCGTTGAAAATAATTCAAGAAATCTAATTCCATGAGTGTTTGAATCATTTTTTTGATGGTGGAAATGGATTCAACACCATCAAAAACCCCCAAGGCACCCAAATCATGAAGTTTGACAGTTGTAACCCGATTTTCCAAAAAAAATTGCCGGATTTTTTTCAAAATCCTACTGGAATTTCCATTGTTTTCGAGGTAAAATTGTGGCCTTGCTAGACTATGGCCTTTTAATTACTTTATCTCTCTAAAGTTAATATAAAAATAAATCGCTTCATACAAATATAGAAATATTTTACTTATGGCTAAGAGAAAGAGTGAAGTATTTTTACCACAACTCCTTGAAAATGGGTCGTAATATCAACCGAGCCAACATTAATGTTTTAATATACTTTTAATTAAAACTATTCAAACATATATATTCATTTTTTATTTTTATTATAGTTGACCTTGTTTTTTGTTTTTTGTTTTAAAGGAACATATGTCAACTCTAGGTTGAGCACAGATGGAATCACAGAGAGCTATCATACTAGGTTGTAAAATGCACCTCTGGGCCCAATTAAAAGAATAATAAAGATTAACCAAATTAGGATTTTATTATTAAAACGAATTAATATATAAGCTTGTTTTTTTTGTAACATAAATGAAGTAAAGTTTCTATTAAAATCTGCGCCTGGATGTAGCCAATACACTGAAAATCTGATATAAGGTTTCCTCTTGTAGAGGCTCCTCCCATGAGAGACTAATAGGAGCATCTTAAAGAATAAATTGAAAACCAACTACTACAAAAGGCCAACATACATATACATTACAAAATTGGCCAAGTAAAAAAACACATTTACAATAAGAGATCATCTTAGAAAAGGAGAGAGAACTTCTGTCGAAGTCCTGTTGAGATTGAACTGCAATTTACCAATGGGGTTGCTAGATGTTGTACTTGTGGAATTATGGTTTTCATTTGTCTTAATCAATCACTTTAGGTCTTTCTGCTGCTTATGTAGTGCATCAATTTCATCATATTGGTGAGAAATTTTATCTTTAAGGGGTTGGATCTCCTCTATAAGAGAGATGGAGATCATTGTCTATTGGTGAAGTTTCCAGTTGATATCCAAATGCTCCAGTTGTAAAGCTTCAATTTGTTGGGAGCACCTTATACAATCATTGATGCTCCCCGAAACGTGATTTTTTTTTCATGGTTGACATGGTTTAGTGATCCATGTGGATGTTGGTGGCCACCCATCTATCCCACTTGGACCCCGACAACTGTCTCTTTCAATTTTTCAGTTTCCTTAATTGTAGCATAGTTTACTATTTTTAGCAATTTTTTGGGTCCCTGAACTTCTGGAGCCGTTTCGAGGCCCTAAACGACGTTTTTTGGGAAATCTGAGAGAAACATGGGTCCATGGACTATTGATCCTCTTCCCAAAGTTGTATTCCTCGGATAGATCTTTCTAACGAGCTATTGTGCACATCAAACGGAG